>JAUCMO010000484.1:0-77500 GCA_032399605.1 Melipona beecheii | reverse complement strand
ACTTCAATCTTTATCGTAGCTAAAAGCTATTCTTATTCGCTGGCTAAGCCTTCGCCTTCATGGCTAGCCTTCGTATTCATTTGTTTCTTTCGCATTCGTTTTCGTTTCGTTTTTGCTCGTTTTTCTTTTGTTTTTGTTTTTGTTTTTCGTTTTTTCATTTTTTGTTTCGTTTTTCGTTTTTGTTTTTGTTTTGTTTTGTTTTTGCTTGT
This sequence comes from Melipona beecheii, assembly GCA_032399605.1. NCBI lineage: Eukaryota > Metazoa > Arthropoda > Insecta > Hymenoptera > Apidae > Melipona > Melipona beecheii. The sequence continues at coordinate 77,291 of JAUCMO010000484.1, read as the reverse complement.
TTCTTTGTTTTCTTTTGTTTTTTGTTTTTGTTTTGTTTTTTCTTGTTTTTTGTTTTTTGTTTTTGTTTTTCTTTGTTTTTGTTTTTGTTTTTTGTTTTTGTTTTTGTTTTTGTTTCTTTTGTTTTGTTTTGTTTTTTGTTTCGTTTTCGTTTCGTTTTCGTTTCGTTTTGGTTTTCGTTTTCGTTTCGTTTTTCGTTTTTCGTTTCGTTTTCGTTTTTCGTTTTCGTTTCGTTTCGTTTTCGTTTTCGCCTTCGCGCTTCCTTTCGTTTTCACCTTCGCCTTCACCTTCGCCTTCGTTTTCGTTTTCGTTTTCGCCTTCGCCTTTCGTTTTCGCCTTCGCCTTCGTTTTTTGTTTTCGCCTTCGCCTTCGCCTTCGCCTTCGCCTTCGCCTTCGCCTTCGCCTTCGCCTTCGCCTTCGCCTTCGCCTTCGCCTTCGCCTTCGCCACTCAAGGACTTTCGATTTACAGATTATTTTATTTCTTTTTAAGTTGACGATATTCCAATGTTACTTTTCCTATGTTAGAAATCTAATTGTGTTCTGTACATGAATTCTTTTCTTTTTTCACGTTTTGCTTCTACATAATGATCAAATACATAACAATGGAAAATTTCTTTCAATGATTCCGTCATCTGTCGAACGAAGATTAAGGGAATCATTAAAAATCATTACTGTCGTCATTGACTTATGCTGCAAACAATAGTAATCAAACATTTCGTTTTCGTTAGATAATACATGTATTTGGTCTTCGCTCTTTTCTGGCAAAGAGGACATCTTTGCTGTAAACACGATAAACTTTATCTTCCTTTTAACGGTACTCGATCCTGTTCATAGATCATTTAGAACACCTATTTCTCCTTGATATTAAGCATAATTGGTAGTCTTTATAAGAAAACAAATCTTTTTACCAATCTCTGTAAAGTGTCCCAAATTGTATTAAATTTTTTTAGTTTAGTATCGTTTACTTATTTTCAACCATTATTATTAGAATTGAAATTACATACCTGTTTAAGTTTGTACATTCAATATGCATAATATGTAAAAAAGAAGTTATTCAATATAATATTGTGTAACATATAAATTCTAAATAATCGATTATCAAAAATGCAACTCCTTGTAGTTGGATTCTTCAGTACGTAAAATATATACGAAATACATATGTAACGTATAAAACACATCAAAAATAAATTATATTTTACGCGAAATACATATATATGTGAAATTGAATTACATATTTATATGTCAGTATCAGGTATTTATTTTCGACAGCAAGTGGTAAATTGCTATAGCTAAATCAGTATTTTATCTTTTATTTGTCACCAATTATCGCACAAAGAAACGCGATAAAAAAAAGAAAAAAAAACAATTCGACAAAATAACGAATTGTGGAAATTAAAGAACGTTTTGGATCTTCTTCTTCAAATGTTCATTCTTTTTACCTTTATTTCAACGTAAAAATTTTAAGCGATCTTATTCGAGTCTTTCGTGCACACATGAAAATACTGCTTTATAGTAACTAGCGCCAGTGTAGTTTCCGCTCTTTATATAGCTACATCTAGCGTGAATAAACATCACTCTTGTGGTTGTAAATGTTTGGATGGTGTGACAACGTCGCGTTTGCCGAACATTTACTGGTATAGTACAATAAGTAGAAACCAGTAGAATGATCTAGATTCGACTTAAAAATGCTTGGTATAATTGTATCTGGTCGGCTCGTAAGTATCCAAGTATCAGTGATTCGCTGTACAACTACCGACATTGTATTTCATTTTCGATATTAAATTGTCAATTAAACATAATCGTGTCCTTTGTCGTAAATGTATCAGTCTATCCCTACACTAGGATACATTATTTCCGGTTTCTTTGCTTCTTCCCAGTTTCTCTGCTTTAACATTTTGTCGTTTTGTTTCGTATCTTGTTTTACTTGTTACCTTTCAATAATGCTTCCATCTCACCTCACCTTATCTTACCTCACCTCACCTTACTCCACTCCACTCCACTTTGTCGTCAACTTGCCACGAGTATCTTTACATCTAATCGAACATGCAAATGTAATGTCGACGAATTGAGATTTTGTTGAATTTCAAACAGTAAATTCGAATTTTCAAAAGTATATGAATCATATGTAATTGTAAACGTAACATTTTTTTTTTTTTTAGGTGCAAACGGATTTTCAACAGATAGGGGAGAACCAATTTTTAATAACAGTACCTGATGCGGATAATATAAACCATATTGTGGTATTTCTCACTGGTACTATACCATTTCCTGATGGGACAGGTGGCGCAGGTACCCATTATAGTGTAACAATTGAATAAATGTGACAACACGTTCTTACCCAAACTCTTTCATTACAGTGTACTTTAGTTGGCCAGATCCAACTGCTCCACCTAATTGGCAATTTCTTGGGTATATCTCAAATGCCAAGCCATCTGCCATATTCAAGATATCCACTTTGAAGAAGAATCACGAATTCGAAAACAGTAATTTAGGAATTTTTGGAGTGGGGAAGATTTCTCACGTAGCGCAGATAGGAGTTTCAGTGGAACCTACTGGGGCTATAGAACAACAAGCAGCCACAGTAACAGAAGCTACATCGAACTCTTTTCTAGAATTTGTTCAGAAGATGCTTACTAGCTTTTTGAATTACGTTTCGAGTTTTTCTGTAACTCAGTCGCAAATGACACCAAACCCAACAGAAAACTTTGTGCCACTGTCCGCTATCCAAGGATGGTACGAAACTTTTGAGAGGAGGTTACAACAAAATCCAAACTTCTGGAAAGCATGATGAGAAAGAAACTGACTCTCGATAGTTCGTTACCATTTTGCATAGTGATGCATCGTTTTTCAGCGCCCATGTTCACATACGCGAAACGTCGCATTAATTGAAATTTTTTATATTCTCACTGAAAAACAATATCTTAATAATAAGAGTAAGAGTAAATTATGATGCTGTCGCGTACCTTACTCAAAAAAATGCAGAATTTGCTACCTGTAAGCGTTTAGTTAATATCATCGCGTTTTTGTTATTATCTATCTTATTTTGTTACGTATTATCAAGTATGTGCTCTCTGATTTGGTTATGAAACAGTACATCGCTGTTATATCATTTTTATTTGGATCTTTCTGGTTTTATTTAAAAAATATTGCGAACATGTAAATATATTTAATTTACGATAACACGAGAAAAAAGAAAAAGAAAAAACTGCCGAACTTAATTTATGATTAAAGCGATATAAGAACGAAATAACGCATGCGTGAACTTCCATTTTGTTCGCCGAGTTTATGGATATCCACGAATGATTATAAAACTAGAATGTTACGTTATACAAGAAAAATGTCGAACGATTATGAAAAAAATTTGTACTTCTACACGGTTGAAACTGAGATTTATTAATTTGTATTTACACAATAAAATTTTATTGAATATACTAATTATTTGAATGCTGTTTACATCAACAACATTTCACATAATTTCTCACATCGTTCCGACCAATGATACGATAGATTTGGAAAAAGATAGTTTCGTTGAGAATGGACGCTAAGAACCGCATCGGACAGTGGAAAAACGGCTTGATTTGTATATGGACTAATCTGTCAATGTAACTTTCACATCGAGTGAAACGAGTATCTTTCAAGAAGAGGAATCGCACCGACTCTTTCGTGGTATTGCTATTTAATTAAAAAGAAAAAGAAGAGAGACAAGAAGCAGGAAGAAGATAAAAGAAGAAGAAAGGGGAAAAGAAGGAAGAAAAGCAAGCAATTCAATTAATGGAGATTGCTCCTTGTGATGCTGGCCATTCTTCCGAATTGCCGTAACGAAAACTGATTGCGTTTGGATCGAGCTCACATAAGTGGAATCGTTTATCCCGTAAGCGTAAGCTATCTATGTATCTGTTAAGAACAAATCTAAATTACTACTAGATACTTCCACGTTTGATATCTCGGAATTATTGTATCTTTTTCGATACGGGGAAATGCTCTCTGTCTCTCTCTTTCCTTTTTTTCTACCTCTCTCTCTTTTTCTCGTCCCGTCTTAATTGAGTAATGTCCACATTGTACTTCTTGTGTAAACGACTGTTCATGGATATTGTATGAAGTATCAAAACGGTTGGATATCATCCATCGCGGAGAAACTTCGCAATTCAAGGTGAGACATTATCGTTGTTGTGAACTTGCCATCTTTCGTTCATTACGATTCGCTAGAAAAAACAAAGTAAAGTGTATTCGATAGTTTCAGTTAAAATTATTTCTCTTGCTTTTCTAACGTCTCTCTGGCCCGTTCTTACGTACAAATTTACACGTGCATGTAACTTAGCAATCGTACGCGACTAAATCGGTTGCAGCGTTACCATTCTTCGACAGTTAACGAACATATCTACGTACGCCGATTTAAAACATTCTATCCGCTCGATAGATGTTTCGTTTCTATCGTATCGTACAATTTCTTGATATCTGGATAAATGATAGAACACTGTTTTTGTGATTTGTGTACATTTGCTTTTTTTCTTTTAACAAGATATTGTTGCATTCGTGCTCAAAACTGCATAAATCGATAAGCGATAATAAATGTAAACCCTTTCGCTTACGTTACGTCAGTATTTCGTTTATTTATGTATTAGGTTTCATATCGAATTACGAAATGGTTCAATTCCTTGTTTATTTGTAAACGGTCGTGCATTTATCAATCGTTACAATATATGATATTTTGCGACCATTGTCTAATTAGTTTTCAATAACGCATATGTGCAATCGCGTATTTTAATATGTTATCTTAGTAAATAACTAGAATCGGTACATGGTAGCACAAATTGGACAAATTGGAATAATCCAATTTCACATTATGCATATGAAATATATGAAAAGGATGTAGCCGACAATTAAAATTTTTCACGTTCGAAAAGAAGACTCAAGTTTGTACTTATATAATGTGTCACACAGAGAGGAGATGGAGAATTCTGAAGAGCCAACAAGTTTGCAATCCATCTGTCATTTACATGCTTCGGAATTATTTCCAAAGCATACACACTTCGAATGCGAAGATCAAACGCTTACTGTTCCATTTACACTCTTGAGTGGGGAGTTCATTGTAGCGCTTGGACGTACGTCGGATGGAGTGTTGGCTCTTTCTAATTACAGACTCTATTTACAATTAAATCAAGCGTGTTACAATATCCCATTGGGTTTAATAGAACAGCTAGAAGTTAAAGAGATCTTTTTCCTGCATATTGGTTGCAAGGACGCTCGTTCCCTAAGGTATGAAATTGCGTTGTTTTATCAAAACTAACCTGCATTCTCTCACCATTTTGATATTAAAAATAATTGACATTTTCAGTTGTGTCTTTGCCACGAACGAACATTGTTTGGAGTGGTTTAAACGATTACACAAGGTGACTTATCCACGAAAGAGTATAGAAGATATATTTGCTTTTGCATATTACGCTTGGTCTATCGAGGAAGGTAAAGATAATTCCAAATTGGGAAAAGATAGCATGTCGTATAATGCTACCTTTAATTCAGAAGTAAGTAGTTCAAACACTTGACAGATACAAGCACGGTACACGCAATTTAAGTATAATTTAATTCTTTTACCTGTTTCTTAGGTAGAACGACTGAAATTTAATTTGCACGGTACATGGCGCATAAGTCAAATCAATAAAGATTACCGCATCTGTCCATCCTATCCACCATTGCTTCTGGTTCCTTCTTGCATTCCTGACGATAGTCTCGAGGTTGTAGCAAAGTTTAGAAGTTTTCGGCGGATCCCTGCCGTTGTTTGGAGGTATTCAAAAAAGGCAAAGAATTAAGAAAAAAGATAGCACTGTCTATTTTGTCACCGTATATCACAGTTTTATCTTTTATAATTTCAAAGGCACGTGAACAATGGTGCAGTAATAGCACGAAGCAGTCAACCGGAAGTTGGATGGCTTGGTTGGCGGAGTCCGGATGACGAACATCTTTTGAAAGCCCTCTCCGATGCATGTTCCTACGACAAAGGTGAATCGACGATGATGGATTCATCTATCATCTATCCAGATAATGGCGATGACGGTGTCACGTCGAATAAAACAAAAGTATGTATCAAATTAAAGAAAATTCTAATTATATAAAGATTTGAAGCTGATGATCTTTAGCAAATCAATACATATTCTTTGCAGAAAGTTTTAATTGTGGACGCTAGATCGTATACAACTGCGGTAGCGAATAGAGCTCGTGGTGGTGGATGCGAATGTCCCGAATATTATCCCAGTTGCGATATACAATTCATGAATCTACCAAATATTCACTCAATACGAAAGAGTTTTCACGCTGTGAGACAGCTTTGTGCGTCGGATGCGGATCAACCCAAGTAAACATTCTCTACTATCTTTTGTCTATTATCTTTTTTTTTTTTCACATCGAACCAATATTATTGCATTACTATTACGATTGCAAGTGAATCGATCTAAAAAATTTTCTATTTTTCTTATTTTATTTTTTTTTTTCTTTTACAACGTACAGTTGGCTCAGTCTTTTAGAAGGAACACGATGGTTACAACATATGTCTGGATTATTACGCGCTGCAGTAACGGTAGCATCGGCGATAGAAAGAGACGGTCGGCCAGTATTGGTGCATTGTAGCGATGGTTGGGACAGGACGCCCCAGATAGTCGCTTTAGCGCAGATCCTTCTTGATCCTTATTATCGAACTATGGAGGTATGCCAAAGGTACTTACTTTTTTCTCGTCTATTATTTCCGATTGATAATCGTTTCGTTATTCCGTTTGATACTTGCTAGGGATTCCAAGTTTTATGCGAGAGAGAATGGTTAGACTTTGGACACAAATTTGCGGATCGTTGCGGGCAAACTGTCGGTTGCGAAGATCCGAACGAGCGATGTCCAGTATTTTTACAGTGGCTCGACTGTGTACATCAGTTGATTTTACAATTCAAATGCAGCTTTCAAATGTCTCCTGCGTATCTTGTAAGAAATTGAAAATCCGTATATATCTATTTCGAAAAATCCAGTAAATTAACTTATTTGATTACCAAAAGGTCAATCCATCGATGGTAGGACATTAATCAATTATTGATTTTAGGTGAAACTTGCACAGCATACGTACTCTCAACTTTTCGGCACATTTCTATGCAACACAAAGCAAGAGAGGCTACAATTAAGAATACGGGAGCGTACATTTTCGGTCTGGCGTTTTCTCAATTCCAGTTCTTTTATAAATCATTTGTATTCGCCTTTAAAGAATCAAGTAAGACATTTTTTATTGTGTATGTTAATTGTTACGCTACACTGCTATTCTCGCGTAAGTTTTGTTACATAATAAGCAATAACGATAGAAAGAAACAGCTATTGTACTTTTGATTGTAAGCATTTAATAGGTTGATATTATGTCAGAGCGTTTTATAAAAAGTTATTTTATTTTATTTTTTAGGTATTATGGCCAAGTTGTAACGTGCGCGATCTTGTTTTATGGTCCGAAGTATATTTAGGTTCTATGGAATCCCCTCTCGGTATCAGGGATGATAAACAAAGAGTAACGATGTTAGATATCGAGGGTGGTGAAAGCGAAGAACCACAGGGACAAATGACAAAAACTCGTTCATACGGCGATCTTATGCACACCCCCGATCATGCGGCCTATCTTCATCGCCGACTTAGCGACCCAAGTGCTTCGGTGGAAAAGTAATTATATTTATTTAATCTTAGGAGGGGTGCAACGTGAAAATGATCGTTGTTGTATCAAATTGTTTGTTCTTTGTTCGAGACAAGCGAGGAAAATGTTATATTTTTAATTGTGTGTATGATTACAGGAAATTCGACTCGTTGACACTCGATTCGGAAACAGGCGAGAAAGGAAAACACAATTGCACCGAGAATTGTATTATCGACGATACGGTAGAAAAAGACACAACGGAAAGTCAGAATAAAACGCAAAATACAACGACGCAAACTTTGAACGATTCGCCAGTCAATCCCTCGGTAGACAGTTCAACGGATACGCTAATACCCAGTAACGACTCTTTACTCGATACAATAGACAAGGAAACGTAAGTATCGCCACATATTCGACATTGATACACGAGATAAAGTGTGAACGTAATAAATTAATCAAGTAGACAGTCTAAAAAAAAAAGTTAAAATTTGGATATATTTATTTGATTTCAAAATGCCAAAGTATAATACGAATTCGATTCGAATGAAGCAACAAAAGTTTTTGTCAAGCAGCAAAACGCAGAAAAATTCGCCACCGGACATTGTATCTCCATGGATCGAGAGCAACGCGACCAGTCGGATTGTTTGTTCTTGCAATCGAAATTACAATCACAATCATAACGAGGGTAGTGACGTTAGTGACACCAGTGCACCGCAGATATCCAGAACACCTAGTAGCGTGTGTCCAGCTTCACCAACTTATCAAGATACAGTGCCAGATAATCCTGATAGATTGGACGATGTCGATGGTCTTCCAGTTATACATTGCGACGTTCAGATGCGTGTACAACAAATAATCGTAGAACATAAGGTACTAATTTCGATCGTTTAAACGTAGTAACGAGGATAAGATGTTTGAAATGATTATGACGTTGTTCTCTTTCTTTTTTACATATATTATTTTCATATTTTTCATATTACTTTTCAGTTGAAGGAAGAAGCGTTAAGGAAAGAGTTACATACAACGAGAATGGCTCTGATCAAACAAGTTTGTAATCATAATGCAGAGATTGATCGTGTTGATGATATTGTGAGTTAATTAAAAATTATTCCATTCAGAATGAGGTTATATAGAAAAAGCAAAAAAAAAAAAAAAAAAAAAAAAAAAAAAAAAAAAAAAAAAAAAAAAAGAAAAAGAAAAAAAGAGGACGAAGAAAAAATAATGATATAATAGAGATAATCGAAAAAAACAGATGTCGGTTTAACGCGATCGTTTATTTCAGGGTTCATTACCAGATTCGATTGGAAGTACCGGCGATCACGGAGAATCATTACCTTCGGACATGTCGTGGGAAGCAGTGGAGGAATTGGGTCCTGCCCCTACTCTCTGGGTACCCGATCATGCGGTGAGTCGGTGTATGGGATGCGACACGGAATTTTGGCTAGGACGACGTAAGCATCATTGCAGGTACGCGGCATGTAGAAGAATGGCATTCGTACTCTCTTAATTATTGTTCAGTAATACAACACCTGTACAACATAGTTATATAATACAGCCAAATGTAGAAAAAATATAAGAATATAATTTTACAACGAGTTATTTGCTCATTTATCGCAGATGCTGCGGTAAAATCTTCTGTGCGGATTGTTCCGAAAATTCGACACCACTACCTAGCGAACAACTGTATAATCCCGTGAGAGTTTGTAGCGAGTGTTTCTCTCGACTTCATCGGCACACAAGCCCCTGTCAGTGTAATGCTCGTCATCAGAGCAGAGGAGAAAACGACGCGGAGTCAAATTCTGAAAACTTGACGACTTGTCAAAGATCAAAAGGTTTGAACCTAACGAAAGACAATTGCTGCGATAATTTGCTGCAGGTTGCGCATCAAAAAGCACAACCTCCAGTTACAGCAGCCACTGTAAATTGAACATTCTCGCGCAAGCGACGAAGGAACAGTTCGTAGCACTCGGGTTATCGTTTGGTTTTCGACGATGCGAAAAGCGTATCCTTAATACGATAAGTCAGTTGCGATACGTGTTCGCGCGTTTATCATTTATGTCTGTGCGATGTGTACCACAAACAGACGTATATGTCGCGTGCGAGCTGATAGCTACCATCGTACAATTAGATGGATTTGGAGTGATCCAATATTTATTGCTAGAGTAATTATTTGTACGAAAAAGAATGCGTAGAGTGCATCGGAACAAGTGAGAGAAAATAAGTCAAGTATACGATAGGTTGTATATCCCTTATACAATTTTACGTATACACGTAAGCTATATAAGTTGATTCAACGAGGAGATACCTGGCTTCTTCGAACGAGACTATTCAAGTTTCCCTGTTTTTAGACGATCTTATTCCCTTCTCAGAGACACAATAAGACGAGGCCAAGGAATATTTGGATAGGCTGTGACTGACGTCTAGTTCTAGACACCGTACGAGGTGCGCTCTTAATTAATCTTTGATCGATCGATCGATCGATCGATCGATGGAACAACTCGTTATTATTATTAGTTGGATTATGATACGAGTAACCTGTATTTGTATATTACCGCTGTTCACGAGAATTGGTATATTAAATGTCATTATCGTAACATGCGATTGTCTGTCTGTCACTCTGAACTTTTCTTCCTCTCTTGCTCAGTATTGTACCAGAATAACGAGGTTCGTTGTTACGGCTCCCGCCATCTAAATCATGTACGTGTACATGTACACATACACGATATAAACACAAGAATATATGTCTTACGTATAAAACATTAGTTGAATGCAATTCTCACGCGAGTAATCGAGATATTCTTACCGACGTTATTAAGTTTCTGTCCAACGAAAAGAGTCCGCACGCTGAGAACTCGATAGGTCGATGCAACAATTGAAGCGAAAATATTTCCAATTCTCGTCGGGTGTTTGCATCAAAACTGCAGGAAAGTAACTGACTAACGAGAGCTGCCGTTCTTTTCCCCTGAAACGAAGCACATTTGCAAACTTGCATTTTTCTTTTCTTCTCTCCTCGTTTCGTTTCGTCTTTCCTCGTTTCTTACCTCTGTCACTGTGGAATAACTAGGTTGAACGATTATTAGCATTCTGGTTATGTGAATGATACACCATCCAGCTTGTAAGAATAGAAATATCCACTCGTGTTTTTCACTCGCTTTAGCTTGTAAGATTAGGAAATACGGCGTGATAATTAAATGTAACAAACAGGTTACAGTGACGGCCAGTAGTACAACACCGAACGCAGTGTTTATGAGAGAGACTGCATCGCAAAGCAAAGAGTGAACCATTATCAGATCAGATATACCATCACAGGATTTGCTTTCTGTAAACGCACGATAGGCAAAGTCAAATTAATCCATTCTCCTACCCATCGGTTTTCATTAATTATTTACCAAGTTTGCAATCCATTTTTCGCGACAATCTGTAACTGCCCAATACGAGTTGCCTTTTCGACGTGATCTTGCATCTTTTCTTGTCTCCATTATCATTGTCTCCAGCTGCTTGCATGGCTCAAGCAGATACAAAATGTTTCAATTGTTTCGATCGATGAATAAAATAAGAGATTAAAGATTATTAAGACAAATTAAGGGAAAGACGCATACAAAATGTCTTATAACTAGCGGCACAAGAAGAGGTGAAGAGGTGATTTACCATGAAAAAATTAACAAATCAAAAGTATAGAATAATATTCTTTTATACGAAGCTTTTTTTTTTAGAAAACTAAACTAGTTTGAACGTTTACTTGGTACGTCTGTATTTAACTGTGTAATATTCTATCTCAAGCGAATGGATCTTTATGTTTGCGTTTGTTATAGCATTCCATAGATAATATGTCAGAACATTGGCACAAAATCAAATTTGTTTTGTTGTATATGTTAGACGAAATTTATATTTACTTTTCACATCGAGACAACCAGTCTCTCGTATGTTTTTGCATTTGTTCAAAATACACAAAAATATTTAAAGTGAAGAACAAAATTTTTACAGTATTGTGTATGGAATAAATCTCTGATTTAAGTTTCGTTTCTTCAATTATATTAACAAAAATATAAATTTGTATAAAAATATATAGTCTAATCAGCCAAACTAAACAGATACAGATATTATCTCAATTTGAATTATGTATGTACACAACAGAATGCAAATATTACAATATTATTATTATAAAATTTTCGGCTTCATGTTGGTCTACTAACTTCAGACACAGTTAAACGAACATTTACCATGTAAATATTCAGCTTTTTCATAAATGAAATTTCATCAGTGAAAAAGTTTCATTTCACATTCTCAACTTACCATGTTTACTTACCTGTTTCAGAAAATTTCCGAAAATAATTGATCGCATTATCGTTGCTGCTGTTACTCGCATCTAACAGACTTTTCAGATTATCGTTCAAGCGAACGAATCTTCGTCCCACGTTATACGTTGCCACAGTATACTGGATTTCCGTGGAAATGATTACAGTGTACATCAAGTACAAAGGTGCATAGTTAATAGGACCTTTGTCAGTTATCATTTTGTTCTCTGTTTTACGATTCCATGTGTAGAAGTCTATAATCGAGTTGAACCAAAGATAAGCGAGGCTGCATATCGTTAAATAAATCGTGAATCTGCGAGCTCTCTTTGGAGATGATACACCGATCTTTCCATCTACCTGAGGTGAAAAAAACGGACACGCTTTAATCGTTAATGAAATGGCAAAGAAATTTGCAAAATGATTCTTCACCTCGATTAATTTGTTCATGACTAGTTGCAGATATTTCCATCGGAAAGGAGAGCCAACGATACAAACGACCGTTAAGCCCATTACCCCAAGCACGTCGCTACACGTCGCGATCACCGCTGTTTGAGATTTCAGTCTGGTACTATGCTCCCAACCGTCTTTCAGATCTCGCCATAAGCCCCAAATTTCGGAGCCCAGAAGTAATATCAGCACGCACAAACTACAAAACGCACCACGTGCATCATTATTCTATTTAGATATTTCCAATAGAAACAAATTGTGCCGATTGAAAGTCAAATAACTTATCGATATGTGCAGTAGGTCGTTCTGAATCAAAAAAGTTATATACACTATGGATACTGAGATACTCATTTCTTATTTACATATTTCAAAAAACAGATTTTACATATACGTGCATCGCATTCCTATTCATTTTATATATATATATATTGTGCGCATTTTTGTATCTAATTCCGCATAAATGCGTAAAAATCCACGGTCTAGATCTAACAATTTGAATTCTCTTCTTACCTATGTATGCGTATTTCATACGTTCCTGACCATTTGATTCAAAATGATCCAGCAAACATACTGATAAAGTTATTCGATTTTCTATCGAGGCAGCATATTTAATATATTTAATCATTTTAATCGTTCTTTCTTACCTGTAGATAAGGTCTACGATATTTAAACGAGCTTGGTATCCTTCGGAAGCGTGTACATAAAATCTTACTGGCACTAAACCACACAATTTACCAAGATAATATATAGGAAAGATAGCTCGGCAAAGATCGTCGCCATACGGAGCTTTTCGTTTTTCGTCTGTCCACTTCAACTCCATTTTCCAATTTTTCTATCGATTTTCTAATTTAGTCGTATTATTCGACGAAACGATTTGATCTATTTCATACTCCGTTGCCTTTCTACGCGCAATCGATCAAATACAGAAACAAGCTTCTTTCGATATCACGTACGTACGTACGTACGTATGTATGTTCAACCAACTTACTGAAATTACGTTCTATCTTCTATCGAGATAAAATAATAAACATCGCTGTTCCATCACCTACATATTTTCGTTTAACTCTTTGAAAATCATTAAACAGGGCAAAATTGATTGGAGATGTAAAAAATCTCGGCACAGCAACTACGTTGCAGTACACTTTCACTTCCCGTAGAAATAAGTGCCAAATTGTTTTTTAAACGTGTTGAGTGTTTGAGCGAAGAAGGAAATATATGTTTACCGACATTCAATGCGGTACAATCTCTCTCTCTGGTTTTTACAATCAAATTAAAGGACTTTATATCAAGTGTTAGTCTCAACTGCGTGCATTAATTCTTGTCAAATTGTTGACAGGTAATTATCGTTGATACGTATCGCGTTGATATTGACTTGGCCGAGAAACATATTTCTTTGTTGAGCACTTAATGTTATCATTAATCAGGCGCGAACCTGTTCATAACAGGTGTTTATGGAGACATATACTATATACAATGTGTAGTATACGTTTATTATTGGAAACTCTTGCGCGAGCGCACTGCGAGAGAGGGAGAGGGAAAAAGAGACTTTAAATCGACATTTTCAAGTCTAGCACGTACGATTTATTCACTAAACTACTAATTTATTCACCAAGTTGGAATTTTTTATTTGATCAAATAAAAAATAACGAAGACGGATGAACGGGAAAAACCGTTTTGTTGTTCACGTAGTTGGAAGACAGTATGAAATAGAAGATCAAAGCACGTGTGATCGAAGGAAAATAAGATCGTCTCAAATAAGCGAGATAATACTCCTTTCTTTAAATCAATAAAGATGAAACGTTGCAATTTGCGATAAACAAACATTCGTAGTGTAATGATATCGTGACACGACACGATGCTATTGTGACGCGACGTGAAAATCGTGGGAAAAAACATTCGCATTGACAGTTAATCTACGTTATATCGCATTCGTCGGATCTTTCTTCTTTTTCTTTTTTATCGTTTTAACGTCACGTTTCTTTTTGTACAAATGTCTATATACTATATACAGCGTTTAGCAAACACGAAATACATCAATGTCATCGTTAAGCCCGAGAGCTTTGCAAGGAATCGGACCCAATCGATTATTTTAAACGGAGAACATTGTATCATCTATTTGTAATATATCGATGATACGATGATTACGAAGACCTTATTTTAAAGTTTCTTGTAACAATTATGCACTCGAATCAAGAGTGATAACTAGCAGTGCCACTGGCAACTCCAATTTGCGTCCTTGCGATTCCTTATCTAGTGAGGTTAACCGAATATTTTCATCCGAGGTTAAGTGTTGAATTGCTCTTGACCTGATCCTACGTATACGAGTCGTCTCGATCTGTATTAATTATCCGATTGTTTTATGATTTGGAGATTTTTATGTAAGGTGATAAGAAATGGAGCGCAACGAAGAAGATTGGTCGATAGAATGTTCTGACGACGAAAAGTACGAAATGGATGGAAAAGTGAGTAAAAGACCAAGGAAATATTAATAGAATTTTGTTTATTCAGTTTTGTTCAGCTTTCTTCCTTTTGCTTTTATTCTTGCGTTCGTTTAGAACGAATGGACTCTGAAACCTAGCGACATATTAACATTGACCGAAGCCCTCGAAGCTAATAACAGAGCTTTGGAACTCGAATGGAAGTGTCCAGGTAGAAGAGGTCCATCTCCTGTTCCCACAAACATTCGACAACAAGATAATGGCTCACAGGAGTACAAGTAAATGTTACACATACAGTGGCTTACAAAAGTCGTTGAACACTTGTAAAAGCTTTATGAATATATTATGTTGTGAATATGATATATATATATATATTCAATCTGTATCTGTTCTATATTTTCTATATGTACGTATATATACAGAAATCATAAGATACTTATTGCAAACGTAACTTTGTAAAAATCATCAAAGTATTTGAGTAATCAATTATTCTACACCATTATGTTGGTGTAGATTAACGATACGATACTTGGAATTGATTTATATAGGATGTTCAAGACTATTATTTACGTATTGTAGTAATCTTTTCAAAGCACATACATGCTAGAAAAAAAAATTCAACTTTAACGGCTTATAGAACTCAGGTTCTTAAGAGCAATGCTTTTGATATAAAATCAATTTTCCTTATTTGTTTATAAATTATATATGTGCGTATATGAAACAAAGTATAGTGTCATCATTTTCACAGCATTGTACCAGTTTCATTTGTTTTTCTGTTTAGAACAGAAGAGAAGTCAGACTTTGATTTCATGGATGAGATGTCGTCGCCGAGATTACCAGTTCGCAGAACTGGCGAAAGTACTCCGAAAGGAAGCGCTAAGAAAAAAACTGCAAGTTTCAACGGTGTATTGTCCACCATGTTGCGACATCGCAGATTGGAACAACAGGAAATTAATTCAAGTCCAAAAAAGATCGAATCGCCTGTATCAAAAACACAGCCGACCTAATTGTTTCATCGATTGTGCCATCGCGGTTATGTTTATAACGAATTGCGTATTATATTTCAATACTTGTATAGTAATTAAAGTTCGTCGTGTTTAGTAATTAAAATTGTACGTATATTTGTATTTTATATTCTTACTATGTAATTGAATTAGACAAATGTACAACGTGTCCTCTGTTGCAAAATACGATATTCGCGTATGAATACTATTTTAATTCGGCAATTAGACATGGTTAATCAATGTAATTTATTTAAAAGAAAGATGGACGAAACGCGATATATATATTGTTATTTAACATCAGAAACTTTAGAAAAAAAGAGAACAAATTGATAAGTGAAATATACGTAATTTCATGTCTTTGATACAGGTGTGTACTCGCTCGTAGCCCAGTCTGGAAAATCTTTAATGTTATGAATGAACATACCCCATGTAACAAAGTTAATGCAATTTACTATGAGACCATAAATGGAAGGACCGCAACCTCCCGTCATCAGTGATTTAGTCGGAACATTTCCAAGAACTGATATAATTGCGTTCGGAGGTGTACCAACTGGTAATCGAAAAGAGAAAGAACACGATATAGTTGCTGGTACCATCAAATACATGGGATGCATCTCCATTGCAACGCACTGTATAACAAAATAATCGTATACCAACAAATTGGTGATAGAACAGCGAACAATGGTGTTTCGTTTGAGTAATTTTTTACCATCTGTGCAATAACTGGTAAGGTGATGTTTGCAATTCCAACGTTTGAAGTAAACTCCGTAATAGTGCCAATGAAAAAACAAACAATCAGCATAATGAGAAAAGGAGGCAAGTATCGTAGCGGTACCAAAGCTTCACCGATCTTCTTTGCCAAACCGGAAGCCATACTGCCCCTGGATATCGCGAATCCACCGCCCAAAAGGAACATTAAACTCCAAGGCATTTTTCTTTGGATAACGTCCCATGTGATCAAACCTTCCGAAGATTTGTAGGGTCTTTTAGCAGCTACAACAACAGAAATGACATATAAATAAACAAACAAATTATATTATACAGAGAAATCGTTGGTCATTTGTTTCTTCCATACTTACGGTCTCTGCTCCAGTTCCGAAGAAAATTAAAATCTTTCGGAATAAAAAACATCATGATAGATACGAATATGACAGGCACTGAATCTCGAAGATCTCTGTGGATCGATCAAAGATACGCGGTGAATATGTATTTTGAATAACGATAGACTGAATAAAATATCTTACATATCCGTTATCACTTCGGCCCACCCTCGTACGAAACCAGGTTTCCGAAATAGCCATAAAAATATGCAGACAATAAAAAGACCGGCAACTGCTCCTTCGTGAAATCTAATGTTACCTAATTCTTTGTATCTTTGCTCTATCACCTTTAAACAGTTTTTAAATTGGTCGAATAAACGAATCATTGGTTTTGTAAATGGTCTGAAAAATTCGCAAATGCTCGTTACTTGATTCGTAACCATTTCTCCTTCTATTCCAATATCCGCTATCTGTGCATCTTTGCTACGAGGTCTAAGGAA
The DNA here is from genome assembly GCA_032399605.1 of Melipona beecheii. NCBI lineage: Eukaryota > Metazoa > Arthropoda > Insecta > Hymenoptera > Apidae > Melipona > Melipona beecheii. Next base: position 59,920 of record JAUCMO010000484.1, on the reverse strand, counting down.
ACCCATGTAAACTACCCGAAGATAGAACCACGTTAAGAAAGTATTAACAATCATTTGCGGTAACGAGGCGATCATCCACTGTGTAAAGTTAATGCCTTCGGAACCGGGAAATATACTTTCGAAAATGCCCTTGAAAGTAAGGTTAGTACCGGTGCCTACGAGCGTTCCTGTACCACCAAAGGTTGAACAGTACGCTGCAGCTAGCAGATAAGCTGTTGTTATCCTTGTCGGTCGCTGTTCCCTACGATATGTAGCGTTAGAATCAGAAAATTATTATTTGCTTTTTCACTTTCTTCCTCTCTCTCCCCCTTCTTTCTTTCCTTTTCACCCTTCCTTCCTTTTATCTCTCTTATTTCATTCCCCAATTTCATACTCATTCATGTTTTGTTTATCTCGTATGTTATTTCATTTTATATCTTACGGTGGATCTAAAGATCCTGGAGGTACCGGTAGTTGGTCATAGACGCGACAGTATCCAGCCTAAAAAGAACAAGAATAGTAATGGAAAAAGAGAATGAAAAGGGGAAAGAAAAAAAAGGAATCAAGACATCAAACCTGTTCTAATTCGTTTAAAACTGCAAATATGATCGGTACCATCATAGCGGTTGCCGCGGTATTTGAGACCCACATGGATATGAAAGCAGTTACAGCACAAAGACCGCCGAGTAATTTTCCATGAGTACAACCAACTGTTTTCATTACTCCAAGAGCGATTCGTAAGTGTAAACTACTGTGTTCGATCGCGATAGCAAGAACTAGACCTCCTATGAACACCATTATAGTATCGTTTACGTAACAACCACAAGTATCTGCTGTGCTTAACACTCCAAATGCTGGAAATAACACCACAGGAATTAACGAAGTAACCGCCATGGGGAAACATTCTGTGATCCAATATCCAGCCATGATTAATATAGTATAGGCGCATCTAGTTTCCTAAGAAATAAATATTTGATAATTAATTATAAACAGCTATCTCAATTTCAACGATCTAATGGATGTTATTCGAAAATTATTCGGAATGTTAAACACACAATAATAAACACGTTTTTTAAATTGTTTCACTTTTGACGCAAATGTACGATATATACTTTGTCTTAATAATTTAAACTCGATACCTTGTAATTATAAACAAGAAGAGGAGGGATCAGAATCAGAGCCCAGATTACAGCAAACAATATTTTCCAATATATCTTGAGAAACCGTAGAGTGAGAATTAACTTTTCTCGTCTTGACAATGTTTCTCCTTCTGTAGCTTCTCCTGGTACCATGTTTCTTTATTTCTTTCGTTCCTCTCGGGACAGAGATGTGTCTGGTTAAATAGTAATGGTAAATCTCGTCTACACGTGTTTAATTTTTCCATCACTCTTTTGTTATATTTGTCAATTTTGCGATTGTTCGTTTGTTCTTTTTTTCTTTTTGTTTGCAACCTTTCTTTGCAAACGAAAATTTGATACTGAAACATTAGCGCCACGTTGTGGTGAAATTGTGAAATTAGTCTCTATTTGTGGAATTATTTTCTACGTAGTCTTCTACGTAAGATTGAAGAATTTGTTGGCCTATAGGCAAAAGATTTAAGCTGTTGAGGAAGCAAATAACCTTCTCCAATATTGTTTCGATTTTCTACGTGATTAATTATGCGCAATTAGCTTATATACGAAATAGCTTATTTTGTTTGAGACACGCCACCTATTGACATGCATAGGAACTAAAATATTGATAACCATGGTTACTTTAATGACATTTAATGGCATTTTTGAATAGGACATCAGAAATTGCAAAAAAAGCTGATTAAGAGGGTTAATTTGCGATTTTTTGCAGTTGCGTCATCGATTTTAGATCCTCAATTTTCTTTCTTTTCAGCAAAATTTGCCTGATAGATTGAAATTCTTTTTACATTAACATTTAATTTCTCGCAAACTACGTCTCGAATTTGAATCGAACTCGTTCGGTAACGTAACTGAAAATGCCAGGTTTAATACGCAACTCATACAGAATGCAAGTTGACCGTGTGAAAAGGTAGAAAATGTATTATAGTTTGTAACATGACGCGATTAAAATTCCCTAGAGTTTCGCCGCCACGTGGCGCCAGTGTTCCAGTGTCCACGAATCGATGTTTAAATTTTCATTTGAAAAAGAAATTAATTTACGTTATTAATCTGTGAACTGTACAATCGTAGTCGTCTATAATTGGACTCTCATCGTTCATGTTAGATCCTGTTCGAAGCGGAAAAGCGCGAATAAAAATTCATGGATTCATTGGTGCTAATGGCGCTACCGTATCAAAAATTTACACCATTTGCATATAATTAATTATTATAAAATAATACATACAGTGACAATTTTTTAGAACGAAAACGTTAATGTTATTTCTGGGCAGCTCGAAAATTCAGTTCGTAGCACGACAAATTTTTAGTGTTGTAAATAGAACGCTAAGAATTTAGACAAACAAACTTTAGTGTCGCGTTCGACCGTTTCATTAAAACGCGGCGCTAATTTTTCGGCGTCCACGAATCGTAAACTTTTATTTGCAATTAATTAAGGAGATTAATTCATGAAAATTTATCATCTAACTATGTTCGTTATTGGGTCCTACTTGATTTAGAAAACATGCACGTCTAAAGATTTACGAAATTCTACTCGTTAGACTCGCACGGTTTCAAATCAAAATTGAGAAACATATTTAATAAAATTTACATTTCTACGCGATTTATTCCCACTCTACACGTATATGTTTCAAAGCTGTCGTTTCTCACTACGTCCTTTATCACTTTCAGTTTGAATCGAGTGAAACTTTTACAGAACACAATTTAACAGAAATCGAATATTATTTGTTGGAACGATTCGATCTCTTTAATCGAGTTTATTGATCTTTCGATTCAGGCATTTCACAAGTCGTAAGTGAAACGGAATATATCAAGAACGCTCAAGATCTTAAAGAAAGCTTAAATTAACGCTTAGGTCAAAAGATTGCATTACATTTTGCGTTACATATTTCGAACAATTTCGAAGAGTAGACGCTAGTACAAATATTTGAAAATGTATATACTTGTATTCTGGAATTTTATCAATAGTGCAATGACATTTAATTAGTCTATTAATCTAATTGTCCGATCTTTGCCAGTCATAATAGTCAGAAATAAATGTTATTTTTATTTTACATTTGTAGCGTGATTTCGCACAAATCTCGTACGCGGCGCGCTAATCTGAAAGCCGCAACAACGCGCGAGAGAGGGCGATCTTGAAGCCCTTTACACCCTTTATGCATTCTCACTGCATCGCTTTTGACAGTAGCTGTCTGCGTTCAGTCGCATCAATGATAACTTGGACTCAAGGCAAGGTGGATGTTTTAATCTTCGTATGTCTTAGAATTTAGAAAATATATCTTAAATATATCGTATTTGAGTGCGTTGGAACACGAACACACGAACACACGAACACGGAAACTGTTCCAAGTATCACGTTTTTGATTCAGGTAAGTCAATCGTACATTACACGCGCAATGTGCATTTAATTTTGGTGTTTTATCTTGTACTATCGAGCTGCGCTGCGCATCTGTAGTAAGATGAAATATACAAATATTCCACGCAATTGTCAATTTTTTTTTCCATTTAATTCTTCTACGTTTATTTCGTTAGTTTTTCTTTTCTTCTTACTTAATATTTTACTTAAACATAACCGAAACATTAAGAATCACCGACGACTAATCGTAACTATAAAATTTCACGTTTTACGTGAAATTATCGATAAATAGGTAAATAGAGAGAGAGAGAGAGAGAGAGAGAGAGAGAGAGAGAGAGAGAGAGAGACACTTATTTTACATTTGCGAATATATTCTCACATCAGTGTGTAGTACCTGTATGTACCTATATGTACCTATATGTATTCTTACATTTTTATTTTTATTCTACTATTCAGTTCAGGTACTCGGCCACTTTCATTTTAGTTTCGACTATTTGACGTTCTAAATTAACTTTGTTCCATTTAATATATAACTTTACGTAAAATTATTCAAATTTATAAAAATGTAAAATCTATAAATTGTAAATCTGTAAAATTTCTACGAGATAAATTTTCAATTGATTATTCTCGATAATACTCGAGTAATTCCAGCGTTTTACATTTTAAACAACATTTTAAAACACAGCTCGTAGAAAAAAAAGAGTAGTTGTTTTTTCGTTTTACGATCGGAGTTAAAAGATGAGCAAACGAATTGCGGAGAAAAAATGAATTGGGGGAAAAGGATAAGAAATTGAAAATGAAAGAGAGATCGCCGAACAAGCCTAGCGTTTGTAGGATTCCTTCTCTATTTGAAATTAATAGAGTGAAAAAATAATAATAGAATAAGAAATGAAACGATTACAAAACGATCCCTTTGCTGCGATGCCTCGATTGCCGCAAAGTAAAAAAAAGACATGCTATATACTATATATGTAACAGATGTAATTCCACGGCACGTTTATCGATGGCACAGACGATGATAGTTTTTGCCTGCAGTGGTTGCCTGCAAAAACTAACGAAAGAGCGAAGAATGTCAGTGTCGGATACTTTTTAGAGAATCGATTGAAACGAACGTTGAACTTGTTTTTCAAATTGTTTTTCAAATTGTCGCAGGAGCAATTGAACTTTGCACTAGGGTGACTAGGGTTTCGTACATCGAGTAAAATAATAAAATGATTGCCGATCGGAATGAAAGAAGAGGCGAAATGAAAGCTAGGGCAGAGGGTGAGAAGAGATTGGCGATGTTGGAGAATGGGCGAGGGTGAGAAACACTGACACCGAGAGAAAGACGGAGACAGGCGTGCAATCAGGCTCTGGCAAAGAAAAGGAGAGCACCAATTTACCCATACAGTTAAAGAGTAACGTCTATACATGTACATACACGTGTGCAATGTAGAATGTACATACGTACAATGGCTGGAGGGATGGCGAGTGCAGCGATATCGATCCCACGCAATATCGCGTTGTTCCTAGTAGTGTTTCCGCGGGCGCGGGCGTAGGCGTAGCGACGTCGAACGTCGGCCACGAGGTGGTAGTGGTAGTGGTGGTGGTAGTGGTGGTGGTAGTGGTAGTGGTAGTGGTAGTGGTAGCGGTAGTGGTGGCGGTGGCGGCGGCGGCGACAATGGTGGCAAAGGTGGTGGCGACGGTGGTGGCGAGCGCGGCGACGTTGGTGATAGTGTCTTTTTTGCCGGTGGAAGAGCGTGACCATTACTTGTCAACTTTGTGTCACTATTTGTAATCATTGGCCTTGGCTCATCGAGCACTCGTATGTACATCCGAGTTTTTTATTTCCACTAAGAGAACGAACGATTTTCGAGAGGATCCCGGAGGATAAATACGACAGTTGATTGAAAGTAATGGTTAACAGTGCTGTACGCTGTGTCCCGTTACTGTAAAATCAAATGAATCTGACGGATATATTTCAGAAATTTTAGAAATTTTATTTTTTTCCGCAAAAAAAGGATAGATTATTATTACGTATCGAATATTCACTGGCCACTGGAGGATGGGGGAAAGAAAAATGGCAGGAAACTACAGTGGCTCGTGAAAGTGTTTCAACACTCGTAGGAACTTTTTCATACGGATGCATTACGCGTGTCGTGTGAAATATTTTGAAATTTCACAGATCGATCCCGATTCCGATCATATTCGGGACCCGATTATCACGATCACATGTTGGTGACTTACAATCAGTGCAAATAGAGGCACATTTTTTTTTACACCATTTTTACGTACATTTAGTGGAAATATTGCATGTGTTTTGCAAGGATGTATATATTTTGTGACAGCTGGGCTTGAAACGCTGGGGATTCAGTCGATTCAGTGGGATCGTACTTGACACTTGGCTATTGTATCTTTAAAACAGCTATTCATGTAATAGGTACACCAATTATTTTACCAAATACCCTACATTTATTACATGCATCGTTACATTAACAAAATTGTCGCATCTCGTTACAATTTTAACGAAATTTCAAAATATTTGACGAGTACGTATACTTGTAAGTATATGTAATATAGTACGTATTATAACAATTACAGATACGTGTAAAAGTTTTCTATGAAAAAGTTCTGTACGAGTTACTTTAGGTACTTTACAAGTTATCTCATATTTGTAGGAGAAATTGTAATGGAAATTTCTAATGTACTATAGCTATTGGATAAAATCAGGTGAAAAATATGATAAAACAGTTTATCAACTGATAATGTTTATCTATGATATTTGTCTTGCAGATAATATTAACGAGCGTACGTACATCGTTCGATCTTCGGTGAAAATGTGGGGAAGAGCAAGTATGGCAGCTGTAATGGTTTTGCTTCTGACGTGTTGTTTATGCACGTTGAACGTGGCCTATGCCAAAGGTTTCAATTTTAATTTTAATTTCAATTTTAATCCTTTGCGCTCGATTCTTTGCATTTGCCAATTAATTAATTTCCTTTGACAATAACTCGACGTAAGACGAGGAAGAACTCTGAATTAAAAATAAACCTACATTTTCAAATTTTTGAAGAAAATCAACGAATTATTTAAATTATGAATTACACAATTCATTCGTACGTTATTTAATTGAATGTTAGTGTATACACGTTACATTTAATACGTAAAATTGCATTGTTACGCATGTAACGCGATAGCAAGAGCAGAAGAAAGTTGACAGGGAACCAATGAAATGCGCATTTTGCAGGAAGCGTCGCAGACTCTACTTCGAGCGACACCGACGCGGAGAACATATTGGAACGAGCAACTGCATGGTTATGGAGTCAACGAAACAAAGATGCCGGTTGGGGAAACGATACTCATCGAGTATTGCTAGTTCTTCGACTGGGAAATCTGTCGCGGGAAGATAACGTTGCGCCTGCGGCTCCTCTTGAATTGCAACTCAGCAGCAAACAGATGGAACTTGAAATAGTTTTGCTTCTATGGAGGTAACTATTTAGTGTCGTCTATTTTCGACGCTTGATCGCAATCATCGACCGATGAGAAAGTCTCTACTCGGAAACTTTTCGACGTTTATGATTACGAAAGATTCACGTTCAACGAATAGAGGAGAATAGTAATTAGGTACATCGAGAAGGGCGCTGGTCTTGCCAAGATTGACATCAACCGACATCAACGCCCGAGTAATTTCTACGCTACGTACCTTTAGCTTTACAAGATTTACTTTGCTATCGATTGAGTCAACCAATGGCCAATATACCACGTATGTACATGGCCGTTACATACATGACCATGTACAATGATTGGCCAGTACACATATACCATATAGTATAATATTCAACTTGACCAATCGTTCACCAAACGATTACACTACACAAGTAGCTCAATCCTTATTCTTATTCTCTGGTCAACGTCGCTCGTTACGAAATATTCGTTCGAAGAACAATAACACACGTTTATGTGTCCATAGGCACAGAGAAGTTGGCTTTTCTCCTGTTCGTCTAGCGCGCTACACTCTTGCCTTAAATGCCATGTGCACGGATCCAAGACAATTTCACGGTCACGATTTGATTGGAACGCTTCAACATCACGAACCACCGATCGATTATGAATTTGCTCTTACCACGTTAGCTGCGTGCAATGCGCAAGCTCACGTACGAAAAAGGCAGATACGTCGACTGCTTGACATCGCGAACGCTGCTCAAGATCACAACGTCGGTAGATATCGTCCAATTCTTCCGATCGATTCTGTTTCAGATTCTGTTGTCCGTTTCACACGGAATTGATATTAGTACGTTATCTAGATACAGTATACTCGTGTTCTACGATACTTTTACATTTATGGCAGTAGGTATACTTTCGCTGTCACGTATTAAGTAAAATTAAGTAACAAATTGGTTTTGATTTTTTTTTTTTCCGGTGACGGTCGTTGCCAATTTTTCATCTTTTTCGTCTCTGTTTATAATTTCTCTTTTTCATCTTTCGTTGTTAGATACCGTCGCGATGGTGATCTTAGCCTTAAAGTGCATCGTTCAGGATCACAGACATCGAAATCTCCATCATTTCGTGCGTAAACCATCGATTGGTTTGGCGCAACAGCAAAGACTCGATGGCAGTTTTGGAGATGTTCGGACAACGGCGTTGGTAATGCAAGCTCTCGAAGAAGCGGAGAACGAACCCGCCGATAATTGGAACAGATCAGCCGCTTTGGCATGGTTAACCAGTCAGCAACGAGCCGATGGATCTTTCGCTGGTGACGTTCGTGCGACCGCCGAAGCGCTTCTTGGCGTGGCGCCACGTGGTTTAGCGAGCATCCGGACGCTCGATTGTGGGCAAGGACTTGCCGAAACTTTACCACCGAGATTCGCTACAAACGGTAACGGTAAGCGTCGTTTTTCTCTCTTTTTCCTCTCTTCTTCTTTGTTCTTCTTCTTCTTCGTTCCATCCGTTCCATTCTCATTGTCATCAGACACAAGTCAGACAACGAGACAATGAGTCGTACACGACTCATTCCCATTCTCATTTTCAATCAAAAACAATATCCACGCTTTCTATTCTACTACTTGTTACGAGTTTTACTTTTATCCGATTTGTGGAGGAAAATTTAAAATTCAACGAACAGAGAAACGCTGTTTCATACAGTTAGGTACAGTTGTTGATCTTACAAATGATGCGATGCTGCAGAGCCAGCGGCGATCCCAGGCAATCGTAACGACAGTCTATCGATATCTGTCATTTCTGGGACCAGTGTGGCGACTAACGTTACCGTTGGGAGCAGCGGAACCAATGGAAGTAACGGACACAACGGAAATAGCGGAAACAATGGCAATAACGCGACAAATACGCTCAATGCGAGCAATACCGATGGTACAATCGTTACCATTGCAACACCGGCTATGGTAAACGTTTCTTACACCCTATGGGTTGGCAGCAACGTGAACGAGACGTACAGTTTGACAATGACCGCGCCTAAAAACGAAACATTTTACGAAGTGATGCTTCTAGCCGCAGAAATGTCACCGCATTTTCAATTTGTTGCATCCGAATGGCCGAATGGACACTACGTTCACACGATAGCAGGTTACAAAGAAGAACCAATGTCCTATCATTATTGGTTGTTGTATCGACTGACTACTCCACCCGATCCAGCCTCGCCACCGGGTAATCAACTAGTTGCACCTGGAGGTACGCACCATACGCATGGTTTTTCTTTATGAAAAATAGAAAAATAGTGATTTCTCTCAATCACGAGAGAACGAGATACAAATTGAGATAAATTGACATTGATAATTTTACAAAGCGTTTGAAACTTATCTTCCATACGATTCGAGACGCATGGACTCTAACTAAAACGATCTTTCAGGTGTGGATGATCTGCAGATCAGCGAGGGAGATCACTATCTATTCTGGTATAAAAAGCTATGAGAAGCAGCAACCTGTCGACGTCCAGTTGTACCAAACGAGTAACAGAAGGAGGAAAAAGTACGCAATTATCGTGCGTGCGTGGAGAATTAATTAACGAGTCAGGAGAACGCGCGATTGAAGAATAAAGAGCAAAGAATAAAGAATAAAGAGCAAAGGACAAAGAGCAAAGAGCAAAGAGCAAAGAGCAAAGAGCAAAGAATAAAGAGTAAAGAGTAACGAAGAAAGAGCAAAGAGCAAAGAGGAAAGAGGAAAGAGGAAAGAGGAAAGAGGAAAGAGGAAAGAGGAAAGAGCAAAGAGCAAGGAGCAAAGAGCAAAGAGTAAAAATTGTTATCGTTATTCATGCGAAAAAAGGGCTCGCTTTATTCACTGCCATCGCTAAATATACGTACGGTAATGTACGCGACATTTTCCTGGAACATGTTTATATCGCTCGTAGGTATGTCGTGTTCCTACGAGGGTGTCGAGAAAAGTAGAGCTGGCAGTGATCGATTTTTCAAACTGTGCTCCGAAACTAAATCGATTCAACGGCGACACGCGACTACTTTGGCTACTTTGCTGCTCCAATTGTAAATTGTGCCGATTCAATTGATTTGAATTGAACTGACGCGGTAATAATTTACTGGGCAATAATTTACCCGAATACCATGCGTATCGTAACAACTTAACTTAAGCTAACAACATATTTTCTATGAAACTGCAATGCACAACCACATTGTACCTACTTATATGGCGATATGGCGATAATGTATAAATATCAACGTATCGAGTGATATTTCAATAAATCCCATATCCATGTTACTAGTATATTAGTGATCTAAGCAATTTCTTGGTATCTTGCTACGCGTATTGCTTTATAATCACCGAATTCTGCGCTACGAGGCTACGAGACGAAATGTCTGCTTACTACGATAAATACACGAACGTAAGATATTCTTCGAAGGAAGGATACATTTCGATCGACGGTTTTTCATAATTTGCCTAACATTGTAATATACAGTTTTGTTCTTTTTTGTTCTCTGGAGTGAATAAAATGTCGAATTACAAATTGTACGTGGCGTTTTGCAATATCTCCTTGAATATATATATATATATATACATAGGTACGTATTTACGTTACGTTGGTGTACGACAGTGTAGATTATAAAATTTTTCCGTTTATGGTTCCATTCTCAAGGAAACAGTACTCGATATATTCTGTTTTCAAGGAGAAACGTTTTCTTGGACATTTTCCCATTATTCCCTATTATCTTCCAATGTTTCCCTATTATCTTCCTTCTTTTCTTTCAGGTCTGTTTCTCAGATCTATTTCTTTATACGATATAATATACGCCTGCTATATTTTTTCGTATTTCTCCCATCTGTCATTAAGGGTTATCGGTAATATCTGAACCTACTCTCCCATTAGTGTTTGTGCAAATTCTATATATTTCTATGTACCAAACAAATACCAAAATATACCAAGTGTAAAGGTAATGGAATCACAATAGACGGTTGTTGTCACTCATCTAAAAATATTCTATATTACATTTTGGATATTCCACATATCTACATAAACACGTTTGAATATTATGCGCATTCTATGCATTGAATGCATTTTATGCATTTCTGCGTGTTAAAATTTCTTACAAACGCAAAAACCTCTACAGCGTAGTTGTTAATCCTTGGGCAATCAAAATGTTCGTGAATATTCCACGATCGGAGAAAGTAGGAAAGTAAGTACCTAGATACGTAGAAATCACGTATACGTATACCATCTCGATATAATTTTCTCTGTATGTATGATCATACAATTAGTTTGTTACTTTCTTAAACGATTTGAATGAAAGAAAAACTATTCAAATGTAACTGCAATATAGCTATTCGGTTTGGCGACTGTCTGACATTTGTGTTTTTATTTTTTGTTTATATCTACCTATCTTTCAAGTATTGTAGTTTGCTAAAAAATAGGAAAACGTGAGAAAACTATTACCAATGCCTAAAAATATGTTTGTTCGTTCGTATTTATACTCAATTTATACCCAAATAAGTTCGGCATCAACTAGTTTATATATCGTGTGTCATTATATATCGTATCGTGTGTAAGACAAGAGGTGGATAAATGAGATTCTTACTATTAATCAATATTACTTTCTCGAATAAGATTTTTTTCATACGGTGTGGTGCTTCGTTTTCAACGAAATTGAAAGTTCGTAGTTGGTACACCTGAAATTGGCTAATCACCGATTCTGTACAAATAAACATCCATCAACCTGTAGTTATTGTAAGTAAGATTGCTCCCAATTTTCAACATGTTACGCGTATTCAATACAATTGGAGGACGCGAATTCAGTTTAACAATAGATTTCGTTAACTGTTAAAGTCATACGCACTTTTCACAATACACGGCCAATAATACAATTCTAAAGATTCAAGTCGAGCATTCTCTCAATTGTTAATTTCTTATAGGCTCACAATGACGAGATCGTTAAAAACAGCAAAATGTCATACACGCTATAAGGAAGCAAGTAAGTACACATAATTCTAATTGTAAGTGCTTCTTCATATTTTGAAATATTTCATACGTTTGATACATGTGATGTAACGAGAACAGAGAGAATTTACGTATCTGTTGTTTATTGTAATAACAGCACAATCTTATAAGAGTACTTTAAAGTTAAAAGTTCGAGTAGAATCGAAGCTCGGTTTGAATTCGAACTTTTATAACTTGAAAACTTGTACAGATGAAAATTTTCTTCAATTTCCCTCCGCATCTCGATAAAAATCTCTACAATTCGAATTACTCGTCACATTATTATTATACATTGTATAATGTATGTGCAAGTGCAAGTTTAGTTACACTACGTATATCTACGTAGGTAAGTGATTACAATAGAATCAAATCACTGGCTCGGCGATCGCCAATTGTTCATACTTTAATAACAATGTATGGTAGAACAATACAATACAACGGCACAACCATAACCGAGGGAACAATTTTGACGTTTTTCATTTCGTTGTCCGAATTATGAACTTTAACGCTTTTTTCTTTATGAATTTCGTCGTAAGAACTATTAACCGTCTAAAGTTAATAAAGCTCTGATCAAAAATTTCAGACACAAGTTTGCAAGTCGAACATTGAGGATCGTAGCAAACGAACAGTTTTGGTCAACCTCCGGGAATTCGACAAGGTAGACTCTCGATAACTCGAAGATTTTTTTCTTTTCCCTTGAAATTCGAGTTATTAATTCCTGGATGATAACTGGGTAACTTGCTTCATTCTCAAATTTTTTATTCCTTTTACTTGAACCGAAAAGAAAAAGCTGTTACGATAAAATTTCATATTTCAAAATCTCTCAAACGAAATTCGCTGTACGTACGTGTTTCGACGGAGCTACCGTCTTTAAGGTATTTTCTACTTTAAATCGCACACAGTATAATGCGCGCTGTACGACTTTAACGAGTGGTTACGGAAAAGAAACCGTGAAATTGTCAATCGGAAGAAAAGAATATTTCTAATTCTCTTGAAAAATGATGTCCGAACAATATATATATATTTTATATATTTTTGATAAAATTTTTCATTGCAACAAAATTTCTTATCGAGAACTAGAATATCGAGAACTAACGATTCTCGCTTTTACGTATGTCAAGATTATGAAAATGATCATGGTTGATGCTCCGAGTAGAAATTTTAATTCAAATTCGTCGTACGTATCTAGCGAAACCAGGGACAGGGAAGAAATACTAAACGATACAATAATTAATCATACAACGCAGTATTTCGAGGTTTGAATGCAAAATGGCTACGATCGATCCATCGCACTGCCGACGAAATGATTTTGTAACAAGGTTCTCCCGACAGTTTTCTCTCTCTCTCTCTCTCTCTCTCTCTCTCTCTCTCTCGCTCTTCTTCCTTCTTTCCTTGTCTTTCTATTCATCTATATGACCGTTTCTGTCCGTTCTCTCGATCTCTGCTTTTCCCTCTTCCTCTTCCTCACCGTTTCTCTTTTCGTCTGACGTTTGTTCGTCGGACGTCTGGTTCACGACCTCGTTCTATTCTTGCTGAAATTACGACGCTCTGTCGTGGCTGCTAAAGAGAAACTTGCCGCACTACTTATACTTGCGAGTGGAAACTGGTTGAACATCGTGAAACACCGAAAGAAATCAGCTAATTACTCTAATGATCGAACGAGCTAACGAGCCATCTTCGTTCCTCTTTCTCGTCTTTTCTTCTATGTCGATATAGATGCTATCAATAAATCAGAAAACGTTTTCCCATCTTCTTATCGACTTTACCCGTTTGCAATCGTTTGTAATTTTTAGCGATGGAATCAAGTTTAATACGTACGAATAAAGTAGCATTCGAACACGATGGTCGAACAAATTCGAATTGAATTCAGTACGAAAATAGTTGCCGACTATTATGTAATAGCTGTGATAGCTGCGATAACGAGTATGTTGTATATTTCATAAAAATTTAAAATAAAAAGATGGTACGTGCGACAGTGACACTTGTTTCTAATTAATAATTCGTTATTAATTTACAAACGGTAGTACAGTTGAAATTACTATCATTGGTAATTTTCTAGTTTTGCGATCTCGATAGAGGCGTAAAATCGTACGAATCGATAAAATTCAAGAAAAAAAAAAAAAAAAGGTGTCAAAGAGAAAGTAGAAAGAAAAATTGAATTCTATTCTTAGCTTATTTTCGCATCAACATGCTGTATATACACGCTACCAAAATTCGAGAAAATCAAAGAAACGGTAGAGGGAAAAATATTGAAAATAGAAGCGCAGAGGTAGGGAGAGTAAGATCGAAGATGAAAGAAGAAAGTGGAAGTAGTAGAGTGGGTAGACGGTTTCGAGGAGTAGGCTCTATATTTACCGCGGCAATAAGGCGGCGCGGGCGCGAGGCCGAGTGTCGTCAAGCCAGAGGTCGGAGGGGAAACGGCAGTAGTGCGGGAACGTCGGAGCGCAGACCAGCCACCACGTTGGAGGGGCAGCGACGCGGTGCGGTGCGGTGCGGTGCGGTGCGGTGTGGTGTGGTGCGGTGCGGTGCGGTGCGGTGCGGTGCGGTGCGGTGCGGTGCGGTGCGGTGCGGTGCGGTGCGGTGCGGTGCGGTGCGGTGTGGTGCGGTGCGGTGCGGTGCGGTGCGGTGCGGTGCGGTGCGGTGCGGTGCGGTGCGGTGCGGTGCGGTGCGGTGCGGTGCGGTGCGGTGCGGTGCGGTGCGGTGCGATGCGGTGCGGCGCGGCGCGGCGCGGCGCGGCGTCGTCGGGACAATCGGTGTGGCCGTCGTTATCGTTAACGACTCACCATCCAATACCGTCGTCACTCTCTCCTATTTCTTTTCTCTTTTCTCTTTTCTCTTTTCTCTTTTCCCCTTTCTCCTTTCTCCTTTCTCCTTTCTCCTTTCTCTCTTTTCTGTTCTCTCTTCTCTCTTCCCTCTTCTCTTTTTTCACTTTTGTCGTTTCTTCCTTTTCCTTCCTACTTCATCCTTTCTACTTCACCCTTTTCCCCTCACTTTCCTAACGTGCGCGTCCATTCTACTCGAATCGCACGGTCATCCGACCGCTTAACCACCGAACCATTCACCTCTATCTATATCCAACCGTCCAGCCTTCCAACATTTCCAACCACCTAGACAACCCTCCTAGACAATCATCGACCGTCTAACCTTTAAATCGTTCGTACGCGTTCGTCGGGAATTCGTCGTATCGAATCTATAATTTATACGTCTATACGATTCTTCTGTTCCGACTCCAGTATCAACAATACGCGTCAAATGCACAGACTTACGAAATTATCCGCGCGTTCATGATTATCTTTGTTCGTAATTACCGTGGAATGTACTATGTCTATTTAAACTCGATTAGTTCTGGACTAAAACAAACAATCCATAAGAGCAAACAATCGACGTGTGAAAATAAGTCGAAAATTCCTTCGATACGTTGAAATTATATATTTTTCATCTATTTTTGCACGTATATAGAACAACTTGTCGCTCCTGTTCCATCCTATTTTTCTCTTTCCTTTCCTTTCTTTTTCCTTCCTTTTCTTCCACGTAGAATCACCTTCAATCGCCTTCAATCGATCGTTATCATCTCCGCCCCATCTTGTACGTTTCGTTCAGATCACGAAACCACGTTCGAATACTTTTGTGGGCCCGTGTACACATTCTTTATACATAATATTCATTATTAACCGCTCGTTAAAGTTCGGAAAACGCATTTCCTCGATAGCAGCGACTCTCGTCTTAACGAAAACAATCGACGATCTGCAGTTTGAATCGAAATCACCAAGCTTCGCGAGTTTCTCGTTCGTCTTGTTCTTTTGCCGAGGGTCTGTATCGTTCTGACACTATTACGAAGCCATCTCCGTTAAGTTAGCGCCGCGTCGCCGCGTCATCTTGCCGCCAACAAGCGCATTGCTATACCATACCACGGTGATTTTCTGATTCTCTCTGATTCTCTGATTCTCTGATTCCCTCCGATTCTCTCCGATTCTCTCCGTTCTGATCGTTCGGCATTCCCATTCCCCTGCCGATTCACGGTACGAAGCCACGCCAGACTGCATCTAGCGTGACCAAGGCTGGCGTGGTACCGTATCGTTTATCGGACAGGCCCAAACTCTTGGAAGGGATCTACGCGACGTCTCACGTATCTAACATCGAATGCGGCAGGAACGAAGCTATTACGCGAGTGCGCATACATATCGTGCGCGGCAAACGATCGACGATATGCTTGCACGCGAGTCTCACTCTTACCGCCTATGAGTTTACGCTTGAGTTCGTGAGAAGAAAGAAGACAAAGACCGAGCGAGAAGATTACGAACGAAAAGAAACTGAAAGAAAAAGACAGTGACGCGGCATAATTTCGCTTGTTTACGTACAGGTTGCTTAACAGGTTGAGCATTGTAAATTAATTTTCTCTAATAAAGTTATTTTGTAACGTGACGCGGATGTAGCTAATGGATGTTAATTCCCTGATTACAACTTTGCGGTGATACATTGACAGTGCACGTAGATAGATAGATTCTCCGTCCATTTTTCTATCCAAATGTCGTCTTATTATTCTACAGCTGTTCTGCGTTTACAGGTTTACAGGTTGTAGAACGGGTTTTCATTTACTCAAATTCCCTCAACTCGCGTTTTCCTTTTTAATCAATCGATTTTGGGAAATTGCCTGCTCATTGCTCATTACTTGCGTTATTTACGACGACGAATTTGCCTAAGAATGATACGTTCGGACTGTTAATTGTTACATTCGTAACGATATACGGTTCGTTTTTTATCAGGAAACTAGTAATTCCAAGCAGTCCCGCACGCGTTAACTAATTTAAAAGATTACACGTAGAAAGAAACTGTTTTCTAAACGATATACCAATATTTTCTTGCACAATCGAACAAAGAGGTATTTGAAATGAAATTTTACAAATCAACGAGTTAAAAGTTATCGATTTACTAATAAATTCTATACTCTCTATTGTATTACGCAGTATGTAACAACAAGTTTGGCGACTAGTTGTTCTATTTGTCGTGAAATTACAAAATCGTGAAAAGAAAGGTGTCGAACCTGCAAACCTGCTTACTTATTAATATCGTTCGCTGGCACATTGCTGTCCGAGAGGACCTAGATCGATAACAAAAGTAAAATAACGAAGAACGCGTAAAACGTACGCGCAACACGTACGCATACGCGGTTATACCCTTTAGTGGCACGTGTCGCGATATTACGCGTCCTCGTCACCTCTGTATTTACTGTCTTCAATGCGAAGCAATATCACAGAATGACTATTCGAGTTTCGGAAACTCGCGCGGCTTTACTCTTTTATTTTCTGTTTCTCTTTTATTTTCGCTATTGTCTCGCCGCATCAATCAACCGATCGATCTTTTATATTTACATACGTAGATGTGTGCACTGACGTTTATTGATACTTATTGATAGGCCGATATGCGTGTTTCAAATTTTCACGTACACACGCATACATGTGTTTCACTAAGATGGGGAAAAAATAAGACAAAAGGTGAGATAAAAAGAAGGAAGTAGAAAGCAAGATCTCCTTCCTTGCCAAGTTTGTAGACGTTGATTTCAAGTGGGGAATCAGTTTCAACGGTTGCGCTTACTGATAATGGGTTGCAAACCCTTCCAGATCAAAACGTTTTGCGAAAACCTTGAAAAACTTTTCCTTCGTAATTATATCGTGCGAGAAAAACGAAAGAGAAAAAAAACTATCTAAAACTAGTTGGTAGTTTCTTCGTTGTAGCCGAAAAACCAAAAGGTAGAAGCTCTTCGGTGCGAAAGAACGAAAGAACGGAAGAAGAAAAGAATGAAAGAAGGAAGGAAAAAACGAAAGAACGAAAGAACGAAAGAAAAATAGAAAAAATGAGCGTGGCAACGACGAGACAGTGCACATTAGAAACGTCTAACGAGAATCGAGCGATTCGAGTTACTGCAGCTGGCGAACCAGAGAGCTGACCAACTAGATAGGTTGCTACCACACCTAACCGAAGCCGCACACGCACGTTTTAGGG
The DNA here is from genome assembly GCA_032399605.1 of Melipona beecheii. Taxonomy (NCBI): domain Eukaryota; kingdom Metazoa; phylum Arthropoda; class Insecta; order Hymenoptera; family Apidae; genus Melipona; species Melipona beecheii. The sequence continues at coordinate 42,047 of JAUCMO010000484.1, read as the reverse complement.
TACGTTAGATACGGACGGAAGCAAGGTATGCGAGAATACACGGACGTGCCTAGAGGCCACTCCGCCGTGAAACTCACCTCCTCTTACCTCTCTCCGGTGGCATCGTTACGAGGGCGTCGCGTTTACGGCGCGCGGCATCGACGTTCCTCGCTAGTCGAGCTTACCACGACAGGGAACGCGGCTGTCGCGATCAACACATATGACACTGGCGCACGAGGCCGCGATCGGTGTACCACGGACTTGGCTGAGAAGAACAGGATGCGAAAGAGGCGAAGAGAGACGGAGAAAGAGAGCGAGACCGAGCGAGCGAGCGAGCGAGTAAGAGAGAGAGAGAAATTCGTGGGGCGTAATGTCGGGTCGATGGCGTAGCATCCAGAGCTACCGACGCGCGGTGGTAGTGGCAGTGGCACAGTACGGTCAACGCGATAGCACGGCGTGGTAGGATGCGGAGGATAGGGTGGCAGCGGCGTGATCCGATGTCGTGACGCGACGTGGCACGGCGAAGCGAAACGAGGCATGCGGCGCGGCAAGCGCTGCACGGTCTGGCGTGGCACGGCGTGGCGCGGCGTGGCGCGGCGCGGCGCGGCATGGCGCGACAAGCGCACCGTTCGACGCACGAGGGTAAACGGGGTACGGAGGTGGTAGGTAATCACCCGGCGGCTCGCGTTATAGCGTCGTTACGCCGCAGCGCCGCTATCGTACTCGTCTCTTTCCCTCCTCCTCCCTCCGCTCCGTCCCGCTGCCCTTACTGCCAACACCCGCTGCTACGTTCTCTCCCGATCCCTCGTAACGTTTTCCACCCGTCTATCCACCCTCCCGCCAGTTCGACCATCCCTTGCCCGCTTTGCGATCTTCTCTCTATCTTTCTCCGATTTAATGCTCGCCTAGCTACGTTACTACTCGCCTCGCTTTCTCTCTCTCTCTTTCTCTCTCTCTCTCTCTCTCTCTCTCTCTCTTTTCCCTTTTTCTCTTCCTTTTTTCCTTCCTTCCTTCCTTTCTTTCTTTCTTTCTTTCTTTCTTTCTTACTTTTTTTTTCTTACTTTCTTGCTTTCTTTCTCGTACTAACCTCTTCGTACTCCGTCTTCCGATCGTTTCGGATTCTTCTCATCTACCAAGCTGCATCTAAGCAGACGAGGTAGCTCTTTTCTTTCACACCAGCATTTCCAAGAGGAATATGATTATGTCTTCAGACTGTGCCGCGCATAGCGTTCGGTTTTTTAGCAAAACTCTGTTTCGTTGTCGGTCGTTCAGACTTTAATTAGAAAATAATACGTCACGTGGAATGATTGAAATCGATCAAGTTTAATCCATTGACGTACTAATCTTTTTCTAACCTTGACTACAGTCCTTTCGTTATTTGTTACAATAGTCGGAGTGAGTATAGTAATTACGATGCTTTATTAATTAAATTGAAAAAGAACGAAATTATTAAGAAAATATCGAAATTTGAAAGATGCAGCTGTGATATCTCGAACAACGTGGTTTGATTAAACCCTTTTAAGTTACGGTCGATTAGTTTCAATCTAGCATTGTATGATTGCTTGATTTTTAAAAAAATAAATTTTTAACCACGGTAAATCATTAAGTTGTTTTTCAGCAATTGTAAAAATCTCCACTCTACGAAGATTCGTACGTTTAGTACTTGAAATTTGTACACGCATACTTTTAAAACACAAATGGCGAAACTTTCTTTAAGAATACTTAAATTTTTAAATTTAAATTTAAATTTTAAAAATATTTTATATTTGTCCAAGTATTTTCTTCCTCTAAATGTACAAAGAAAATGATCTTTTTTTTAAATAATTATTTATATTTCTAAAAATTCAGTTAAAATTTTACTTTAGACTCACTGAACAGTGAAAGTTGTGTCGCAAATGACAGTGATACGTAGAATCGGTAGATGAGACAAGACAGACAAGGTAGGGGCAAAAAAGTAGGCAAAAGAGAAGAAAATTAACAACAAAGCTATCGATGACGCGACCAAGAAAATTGGACGACTTTTCGCGATAGATCGAAATAATAAAAGTAGCTGGCTAAATCTTGAAAAAGAAGAACGCGTGGATCCGAACAAGGCTGTTGATCAGAATAGGGAAAATGCAGACGCGAGAGGATCGTCGAACGGGTAAGAGTAAGACAGAGAGATTTTACACGTCGCGGCGAAGCGACGGGATACTCTCTTCCAGGTGTTCGTCTATAGATGATACCCTTCGACTCTACGTGCCCTCGTAGATAGTACCACTGGCGGTTTCAGTCACGCGCGCGAGCGAGTGCGCTCACAGTTATAAAAGTCTGTTCGTAGAGGAGCATACATACGAAGCCATAGTCACCCTCCTACATCCCCGTTCTCCGGCTCGCAGCGCGGCAACCCTCGCTCGACCGACGTGTTCCCGCCCTCTCCGTGTTTCCGCGGCCCGTTCCAACCACCCCGTTCCGTGTCCCGCAGGGCATGTCCCTATACACCACCGACTTCCTATTGTCCGATTTGCCATTTATGCACGCGATTCTTTCGCTCGCTTCTACGCGTAAAAAAAAAGAAATTTCCCTCTGATTTCTCTTCGATCGCAGAAAGCAACCTTTACCTAACAAATGTCGTTCGTTTGGTATAACGGTTGATTTTTTAAAATATTTCAAGTTGAATCATTCGAGACAATAATTCCGCAGCTTGTGGAAAATTCTCATCCCCTTTGGTGGCACGCTCCGCGGCACGCCCGACCGTCTCTGTTATACTGCCGGCAGCGACCCAACTCCCCTACCCCTCGACTCTTCGCTCACCCATCCCGATGCTGCCTCACCCTACTTTGGTCTCCTGCTACCGCTTCTACCCTTGCCACTGTTCCCTCCGTGCTCTCTCTCTCTCTCTCTCTCTCTCTCTCTCTCTCTCTCTCTCTCTCTGTCTCTCACACTTTCTTTCTCCTTTTTTTCTTTTCTTTGTCGTTTTCTCGTTCTTTTCTTTTTCCTCGCTTTCACCACCTATCCATCCACCCATCCACCCATCCATCCATTCATTCATCCATCCATCCAATCTTGTATCTATTCATCCATCTATCCGTACATCCAACCGTTCATCCATCCAACCTTGTATCTATCTATCCATCCATCCATCTATCCATCCATCCATCCATCCATCCATCCATCTATCCATCCATCCATCCATTTATTCGTCTCATTCTCGACCACCATCAATCTACCTACAGACTGTGGAAGTCCTACGCTCTTTCCTCTTTCTCCTGTACTCTCTCTTTCTCAATTTTCCCATCTATCTCTTTACCTCGCCATCGCGCACTCTGCGAGTCGCTCGTTAACCTGCTAGCACCCCTATAACCGCCGTTGCGCTGCCGCTACCAGAGCTGCTATATTTACATATCAATATTCCATGACCGTGTATCAGTTAGGTATGTCGCTAAGCAGGATGGACGTTTTTCTAACATCAATGCACCATATGCACATTCCTCTCTCTATTTCTTTTTGCTTTTCTTTTACTATAAATAAATGGTTATCATACTGCTAAAACAATTTGATGTCGACGTAGTCGTCACGACCTGGTCGTCACTTACAATTAGCGATACGTGATACAAAAAATTCTCCTCTCGCTACAGTTTTTAGATTTCGAAAATCTGTGTATATTCTAAGCAATCGACTTGTGATTACCAAGTCTTCTTTTCTTTGCTGTGAAGTTTCTTACCACGAAATACGCGATACCTTTTCATTGATCGAGTGACAGGTGGATAGATTAAAAAAATTTAATCAGTTTTTCGATACTTGCGAGCACATGTGCGCGTTTACAATAGGTATACCCCTGTACCTCTGTATGCTAATTTTAAACGTTTCCTTAATCTGCCTATTTATAGACGTCCGACTCTCGAGACCCTTTAAAACGTCTCACTGGTCCATTTGTCGCTCGAAAGCGCCACGAATAATTTAACGGCTCACTTTGAAACCGGGCCGCGCACGCTGCACGCTCGCACGACCGCACGCTTGCACGTCCGACTTACACACAAAACTTTTCTCTCTCTCTTTCTTTCTCTCTCCCTCTCTCCCTCTCTCTCTCTCTCTCTCTCTCTATATCTCCATCTCTCTATCTCTCCCTCTTTTGCGGAGAGATCAAGGGAATGTCACAGCAAATTCGAATAATTTTACGAAACTAGTAGATTTTTTTTCTTGACTCTCCTTATTCGTTGAATCAACGTCGACTAACGTTCGTTTTGTCTTCTTTTGTTTTATTTTACGTAATATGGAAACAACTAAAGTCATGAATTCTAAAACAAAACAAGGTTATCGATCGATATTTCGAAAAGCTCAATTCTTTTTTAATTCAATTTATTTTATTTACTATCTTGTTACTTCTCGAATGCGTTGTTTGTAACTGTATCTATATCTTGAATTTTTTTTTTTTTTCGATAGATGTAACCATCTTTTCTGTAAAAACGTCCATAAATCATTGGAAATCATTGAAGAACTTACGATGATACGTTTAGTTGGTACATGGTCTATAAAATAAAATTATTTTTTATCAAAATCTCATTGTAATGTTATCAGTAGCATCGTAAAATCTCATTTTACTTCATTTGTAAATTTCTCAGTGTGAATTTCCTAATTTCTGTAGTAAATTTCCAATGTGGACGTTGGATCCGCCGATGACAGATGTGTCTTTACGAGCAAAAAAGATGCGTGAAATGAAGGAGTTGAAGCGATAAGAAGACCGTAGGTAGGTCTGGGTTAGAAGCTACGGTGAAAAGCAGCTCAAAGGTAATAGAGCGATGCAACGAGCAGACACCTCGCAATTTGGCTAATGGCTTCCCACTGATATCGCGGTGGCTCCAGATATTCGAACGCGCAACATACGCTAGCTACTTTTCTCATTCTAACTCAAATTCCAACTGTTCTCTTAGTTTCATATACACGTACGTGTATAATCCTACTTGTATAAACATACGTATATCTCTGTTTGTTCCACCCGTTGTTACCCGTTCTTACCCGTCGTCACCCGTTCTTTCGATATTTGTTTCAATGACATGGAAACGATAGTGACAGATAGCCTTATTGTTAGATACATAGATACCCTGTATATTGTATATATTAAATGTATATTGTATACGTATATTGTATACGATGATACCCTGTATATTGTATATATTAAATGTATATTGTATACGTATATTGTATACGATTAAATTTTTCCAGAAAGATTTCTATAATGTGTTTATCTTCAAAAGTCCGTAATAATAATGTGATTTCGATACAATTTGATAACAATGATCGACGACAAAGTATTAAATCGTCTCGTTTACTCGTCTCGTTCATACGTTGTTTCATTACGATAAATAATGATGATGAATAATCGTGATGGTTCACAAGAATATTTCAGTACTTGTTTACAGAAACATTTCTGTTAAAACTTCATTAAAACAGTCCATATAGTATGTAAGATTTTACACACTTTAAAATTGCCGGTCGAATCTGTCGAAATTAAATTCCTGAACTGAAATTAAATTTCTTGAGAAATTTTTTATAGAAAAATACAACCATCTTAAAACCAAAAACAAAGCAAAGAGTGCAATCGGATTTGATCGTCGTATCAAACGTAACGTCAACTTGACGGACTTGTAATGGATCAAATTGAATAATCTTACTTGAAAATCATCGAAACGAAATAAACGAGTAGAGTAGTATAGAATGATTAAAAAAGAAAAAGAAAGAAAAATAAAAAGCTCTTTGAAAAATTTGACCTAAATACGGGGGAAAAAGAAACTTGCTGTGCTTTGGTTAGAAAGGTTTGGTCACGAATCAAGCAACGAGAATATCGTTCATGTTTGATTCTCTAGAGAATTCTTTCGCTAGTAGTTCGCGCAAGGGACCAAGTTAAAATCCGAAGGATCTCAAGAAGCAAGGGTCGATGTGGCTTGAGAAGAACCGGAGAGAGAAGAAGCAAGGGGGTGGATGACGAGATCGCGGACGTCGGATTGCGGATTCCCGAGGGGACTCGACGGAAGAGAAGAACGGTTATTCGTTCGTTCATCTGTGTCCCCTTTCTTTCTTGCCTCGTGTCTTTGTGTACGCATACACGCTCGCTGTCACGAACAACGTAAAGAGCGAGTGATAAAGGAACTAAAACGAAAGGAAAGGAAGAGAGAGAGAGAGAGAGAGAGAGAGAGAGAGAGAGAGAGAGAGAGAAGGGTGTAAGTAGCCGCGAAGGGGAAAAGAAGGCAGTTAGTCCAGGGATGTGGCAAATGGCGATTACGGCTAGCTTAGACTATGCCATAACTATCTTCTATCTCGAGTCTAGACTCTAGAACGCGAAACCAGCACGTAGCAGTGTTCCAACTCTTACAAGTTTCCAAGGCAACTGTATCGTGCGTTTCAAAGAAGCAACAAAGGATCGTGTGAAATTAAAAGTTCGATCTTGAAAGAAAAAAAGAAACACTGTTTCTCCAAGTATTTTATTTACCTGTTATTGATAAAGAGTAAGAAAAGTGATCGTTATTTACAAAAAAAATACATCTCATTGATTTCAATGATCTTAATATAGAACGACGTTTTTATCATCATTCTGAGTAATTACATTTATTTATATAAATAAAAGTAACGTCCAATATTTATATATCGCATTTTCTAAAGTTTGGATTGTGGCTTCGTTGATTTCGGTTAGGAGATTTGAGTTAGACGATAAAGAGAAAGAAAAAAATTGCGATTTATAATAAGATAAAAAAAGAGCACATCTTATCGTTCTCGTTGATCGCACAAGCAACATTACGTCAGATACGCCGAATTTTTGTTTCGCCGACAACGCGTCTATGGCAACTGCTCGGTAATTGCAATTTTTAATGCTATAAACGAAAGTGTTTTAGTAATATTAATAATCGTGCACTATAAAATTCTATACAAGTTACACTTGTTATATTTTTTTCATTTATTATCACAATCAAAGCAAAATCTAATATGAAATCAAAGTAAACTTTAAAAAATATTTTTATCTCCATCAAATCAAGATTGAACAGTACTGCAAATACTTTCGTGTGTCAATGTAACTATGCGATAATTTTTGTGATATCATTTTAACATGCAAAGTCGGTATACGTCTCCGACATGGTTGATACGTGTCGGACGGTACAGAGAAGTGTGGTAGGTGAATCGGTCGGGGGTTGCTAGACTGGTGGTGGCGGTAACGCGATAAACGGATTAACGGCGAACTCGAACGGAGGTCGCAGTTTAGTAGTTGGGCATCGCAGCTCGAGGGATCAGCCTTCTGTCAGGAGACGTTCCAATAGGACGTACGGCTGAACGATTACCACAATTTTAAGAAGAAAAAGAAGAAGGAGGAGGAGAAGAAGAAGAAGAAGAAGAAGAAGAAGAAATACCTCTAATGAGAGTCGAATTTCAGCTGATATCCATCTCGAAAAGAAAAACATGTGTAATGTTCGACTTTGAAGCGTCAGATGTATAATTTTTTCAAACAGGTATAACGAAACATTTTCTACTTGTTTCAATTTTTCAACTGTAGAAAAATCGAAAAACGAACGTGTAATTATTTTTATAAAACTCAAATCTGTCATTTATCGAAGCGAAAATTGTTTGTAACTCTAATATTCGTATAAATTTCTGAAAAATTAATCAATTTCCCTTTTGTATTTGTGAAAAATTTAGATTAAAACTGGGTATGTACGAGTAAAGTAATTTTATCTGTAATTGTAGCTAATTACGTCTACTTTTTATAGAATTATATTTACCAAAGTCAGAAAGGGATCGATGATTATTTCATTGATAATAAAAATTAATTATCGAGAGGTGTGTATAAATTTCTTTTTCTTTAATTGGACTATGACGTTGCATCCATTATTTCAAGGTTATTTAATTAAAATGTGATTTAAACAATTGCGAATATAAAGAAAAACAAACAAATACTCTTCAATTGCGTCTGCGATTCTTTTATCTCGAGGTTTATTTGAAAAACTTGAAAAGACGATGATATAAATGAATAATTTGAATTTAATTCTACGATAAATCAAAATGTTTCGATAAAAAATATTTCAAAGTGAGCAGAGACTCGATTAATGTTATTTTTAAGAAGAAAGATACAGGTAAACGTTGAAACTTTTGTCAAGTTTAACTTGACCATTTCATTTGTTTTTGGGATGGATCTTGTGTCAAATATGTTTTTTTTTTACAATACATATTTCGGACTTGGAACACATTGTCGAGGGAGAGTTGCTGGTAAATACGGAACAGAAGAATAGCTATGCCGAGAGCTGAACCAAGACGGGTTGACGCGGTATCACGTCGAGCCACGCCACGATCGCTCCTGTTGAGTTGAAACGACGTCGGGTCCCGCTAATGAGGACGTCCTTTCTTGCATACCGGATAACGTTTCGCCGCCGGGCGACGCCAGGCGACGCCGGGCGTCTCGAATTTCTCGTGTACGCCTCTTCTTCGTTTCGCTTGGCTCCTTCTCTTCTTCTGGGAACGATCAATGCTGAAGCCACCGGGCAAACTCGCTCTTTCCCTCCCCTGTCTTCGTCTCTCCCTTCTCTTCTCCTCTATCCTACACCTTATCGCGAAAAGTACGTGGCACGTTGAGTTTGCTGTCGATCGATCGAGTTGTACTCGATGGAGACGACAGTTCCAAAGAGCGATGACGGAAGAAGCGTCGAAAGAATCTTTCAGAAAACTATCGCGCCTCGATGCGACTCTAGTTTTTAATTAGAACGTCGGATGATAGATGTGGTGCATAGAGAAAAATAACATACGTAGGTAAATACGTACACGTATATTATCTATACATGTTTATACGTACATAAATAACAGGGATAAATAACAGAGACAGATAACAGGGATAATAGGGATAAATAACGAGAAAAGTCTTTCCATTTTATCGAAGATGGAAGGAATTTGGTCGAACCAAATTTTTTGGGTTTGAAGTAAAAATATGGAAGCTACATGCATGCATGCATACACGTTGTATGCTTATAGCTTATATTTCAAACTAGAAGAAACGATCGTATAATACCACGACGATAATAACGAGAGAGGAAATAGGTACGTTATCGTTTAATTGACAACGCTTTGTTACGATCATTATCGTTTCACGATTATTCGTCACGCTAACGCTACCTTCTTTTCCTTATCTGCTTTTTCTCTATTCTTTACTTTCTTCCTAGTAAAATAGAAAAACGAGGTAAAGACGACACGTTGACGGGGCACACGTTGATGCGTATAAAACGCGATCTTGTAAGTTTCACCTCGTCTCACCTACATGGAACTGCGTTTAAGAACTGAAACGAAAACAAGCGGTTTAACAGAGAGAAAAAGAAAAGGAGAATCCTCGATGTAAAGTGTTACATCGGTAACATTGGCAAAGTATATCTACCACAATGCATAGCGTTATAGGTGGCTTGAAGTGGTAAAGAACGATGGGATAACGGCGTGGTAACGGCTTGGCAATGGCGTGGTCATGGTACGGTCGCATCGCGATTCCTCATACTACGGAAAAGTTTCGTCAATTTTTTTTTTCCTTATTCGTATGCATTTCTAGGTTTCGCGACTGCTTTCTCACCACTTGTTCCTTTCGCTTTCCCGTTTCTACCTCAAGCTACATCTACAGCCGAATTTTTCTACACGCGTATGTCTCTCGCAACGGAAAAAAATCAAAATAATCTGTCACTTTTCTCCTCATTTCTCCTTACTTTATTCCACGCCCCTTTCCTTTTCCGTTTCTTCCGTTTTCTTCTTTTTTTTCGATCGTTTGATTTTTCTACGATCGATTTTATGATATCGTAGTTTTCGATTTATCAAACAAACGTCGCGTTCTAACTACGATTGAACAGAGTAAGTAAAACTTTGCGTATCGCAGAAATTAGAAATTACACGTCGCGCATATTTTATCCTGTTTATAAAAAATCTCAAATCTCAAAAAACTAAAGTTTCGAAACAACGCTGTTGTAAAAAAACCCTCTACATGAAAAATTACCAATTGTTCATTTCTACCGCTGCGATAATTTTAACGTTAACGGTATCCATTTAATTTTACGTACCTATACTCTCGCCCTAACAAACATCGAGATATCTATCGGTATAAAACGCGAGACTCGAGTTTGTGAAAAATAGAGACCTTGCCAAATTGACCAACTTTATTTTAATTTTATTACATTCACGTTTGCGATTAACGTTTAATTGAAAAAAAAAGACAAAATAGTCAAAAGATAAAAATAAAGAATTGATCGAAGAGTTAGAAATAGCTCTTTTCCTTAGCTCTCGATTTACGATCGTCGATCAATGTGTTTTTTAATCGGTCTAATCACTCGTAACTAAAACGCCATTTATCCACTCAAAAATTATTATCAAAGAAACGAGTAATAAGCAATGGCCTCCTGACCGGCATAATTGTTTCGATTGCGGAGATTAATTTCGAAACACGAAATAGTAGAACCATTTAATTAGCTCTGTCATTGGACGAGCGCGTACAATCCAACGTCAGTTTGTTGCGTTCACTCATACAGAGTACAGAGAAGAGGTATGATGTCTACTATACGTGGGCAGAGGAAACGGTACGTCGAGGTACGGCACGGTGTGGCGGTGTTAGTGGTGGTGGTGGTCGAGCTACGCGACAGGGCGGCACGCTGGCACGCAGGCAGCTTGACACGCACGCTCTCACGTACGAGCTCGTTCGCACGTACGGTGCTACGTTTGCGTGGGCAGAGAGAGGTTTCGCCGCGCGTGCCGACGACTATCTCCTCCAACCCCACTCACTGTGTCGACGCCTTACCACGGCGCGGCGTGTGCACACTTGCTCGCTCTCCACGTTTCCACACCAACCGGCGCGTCTCTCTTCTTTGCCGCTGCTACTTGCTGGTTCACTCTGTTTCTCCCTTCAAGCGCCACCGCTTCGGCACAACCACCAATGCGCGCGCGTGTGCCCGCGTACGTACGTATATACCGGATGGCTGTACAGAGCACGCTTCACGGTCTCCACGGTCCATCCGTTCGACCGGTCGTCGAGATCGTTCCTTCTCCCTCCCTATAATCCACGAAGCGGCCGCCGCCCGCCTCACACTACCTGCCGCACGCTGCACACGCCTCACGCTACAGCTCGCGCTCCGCACGCCATCACGCCGCACGCCGCACGCCGCACGCCGCACGCCGCACGCCGCCGCCAACATACACCCTCCCGCCGCATGCCGTCCATCGTCCGCCGTGCGCCGCCTGCCGCCTGCCGCCTGCCGCCAGTCGCTCGTCACCCTCTGCCCACCACCCGCCTCGAGGGCTCATCACCTCGACGAGCCGAACAGCACGGATCGAGCTTGTCCTGTGACGGCACTTGCTCCACTCCCTCGACCATCGTCGCGCTACCACTTGCCTCGATACGGGCCACGCCGCGCGTCCTGTATTGCGCCACGCCACGTCGCGCCGCGCCGCGCTGCATTTAGTCGCGCCACGCCGCATGGACACATGCAGTTACGCCGCGTCTCGCCTCGTCTCGCCTAGCCTAGCCTCTCCTGCCGCGCCGTGCCGTCGCGTCGTTGCTGCCGTCTGCAGAGACCACGCTGCGCGTCGCGTCGTGCTGGCTCGTGCCATGCCAGCACCGACAACGAGCCATCACCCGCCCTCATCCCTCTCAACCACCCCTACCATCTCCTTTCTTCGGCAACTCGTCGTAATTTCCTACGCCACGGCGTTATCCTTGTCTATATCCAGTCACACGCACACGACCTGCTGCCGCTGTCGTTACCATCGCCGCCTTTTCGTTTGCAGCGTGCGACAGCGAGCTATCAAGAACGAGTGAAACAGATGAACAAAATATAAAAAAAGGGAAAGTGAAGCGAGAAACCAAGTAGACGGACTGACAGACGGATAGCAGCAGATTAAAGGTCATATTGGACAGTAACGATGTTCCCTCGTTGCGTTTGATATCGCTGAAAACTCGCTTCTTTTCATATTTCGTACATGTAGAGAGAGGTGCGACATGTACCTACGTACATTCTCCTAAAATTATATTACGTTATTTAGGAAATTTGGATTTTTCTTGCTACTGGGAAGTACAATTCTAAGAATTTTCAATCAGACGGATTATTTGTAATTCCAGATACCAAAGGCTCGCGAATTTCCCAATGTTATTCTTATCGCGATAAATAGAATACACATCTGCGCTATATTATATTTTTATCGTTAGAAATATGTCATGATTTTAAATGGTAAAAAAAAAAAAAAAGAAAGAAAAGAAAGAAGAAGAGAAAAGGGTAAGGAAAGAAAAGAAAATGTGAAAACAATCAAAATTGGTTGCTGTTTTAACGACGCATCACGGTTGTTAGATGGTAAGCGACATGGCGAAAAAGAAAAAAAGGAGATCAAGGTAGGTCGCGTGCAACTAGCAACTCGCTAGAAATGGCAAAAAGAGAGAGAGATCGGGATGAGAGAGAGAGAGAGAGAGAGAGAATGTGAGAGAGAGAGAGAGAGAATTCGAGGTAGCCGCAGGCAAGGGCGCGCGTGAGCGGACAAGCGAACCTCATCCTCTCTTTCTGCCCCTTGACGGCAGCGGTTCTGGCAAGCAGCCACCATCCAACCCCCGCCACACGCACGACCAACCGCGGCGCGAACCTCTGTGCGGCTCCCGGCTTCTCGCCCACGACCCACGGACTCACACACGCGCGAATCTTGCTGAAGAGCCGCTAGCTACCGCTCGTCGATTCGCAGTCCGTCACCGTTGCCCATCCAGTAAAGATGGAGCCGAGTTTCTCGACGTAAACCAACAGAAAAAACACAAACAGCAAATTCGATAAATACTTTTCGACAAATCAAATCTTTTCGTCGCGAGCACTTGGCCAATTTTCGAACAGTTAAAAACATGATACGAAGAAAATTGGATCTCTTCACGGCCAAAACTAGTGTTGCGAAGAAGCACGGATATCGAGTAATACATAAGATTGTTATTTTGTTTTGTAAATTGTAATTGTGGTTTCTGAGGATTTTCAACGTTTTCTCACGGAAAGTTAGAATCCGCTGCGACAATGTGAACAGATTATTGTACGATCGAAAGTCTGTCATTAGAAGTGTATCGTACACGGAACCACGTGGTGATTTAAAATGTGTTCTTGTCTCGAATGGAAACTTTGAAACAGTTTAAGAAGAGTTGAGTGATCGCTCGCGCGTGTCTCGCTAGACTGCATGGAAAACGCGTGATATCGTCGATCAAGAATTCAAACGGTGAAACTCTTGAAACAGAGTAAGATACGACGTGGGAGTTGGCAGCTGATACGACGCATGCATACGTGTTTACGTTGTGACTAATGGAACTTGGGAGAGCTTTCAATACGATACGTTGATACAAAAGAAAACGTAGAAGGATGATAATCGAGAGTTACAGATTAGTGTCAACAGTGTTGGAATTCAATGAAAAGAGTACATTTGTGTCAGCGTGTTGCCGCGTAACTTTTTAAAACGCGAGATGCTGAGTGTCTCAACCGCGTCCAGTCGATTACTTTGGACGCTGAAATCCATTTTGTCACTGACACCGTCACCGACACCGTCACCGACACTGACATCGACTCCGACACCAACACCGACACCGACACCGACACCGACACCGACACCGACACCGGCACCGACACTGACACCGACACCGATACCGGCACCGACACTGACACCGACACTGACACTGACACCGACACCGACACCGACACCGACACCGACACCGACACCGACATCGTCACTGTCGCCGTCGCCGTCGTCGACGTCGTCATCGTCGTCGGTGTCGTCGTCGTTGTCGTCGTTGTCGTCGTTGTCGTCGTCGTTGTTGTCGTCATCGTCGTCGTCGTCGTCGTCGTCGTCGTCGTCGTCGTCGTCGTCGTCGTCGTCGTCGTCGTCGTCGTCGTCGTCGTCGTCGTCGTCGTCGTCGTTGTCGTCGTTGTCGTCGTTGTCGTCGCCGTCACCGCTATCGCCGTTGCCCCCGTCGTCGTCGTCGGTGTCGTCGTTATCATCGGCTTCGTCGTCGTCGACGTCGGGGCGGCCACCGTCGTTGTCATCTTTGTCACTATATTTCTGGTCATCATCGACGTTCTCGTGGTCCTTGTTATCGCCATCGTCATTGTCATCATTGTTGCTGTTATTCTCCTTGTTGTTAGTATCGATACCAATTTTCTCGTTATCACCGTTCCCATTATTCTCGTCACAGCGGAGGGCCCGCGTGGCCTGCTAAGATGACCGCTCGTCTTCATTCGTTGAGACATCAAGAAAAGAAATCGGCTGGCAACACTCATAGACATTACCATCATCATCAATCGCAACATCAACAAAGCGTGCATCAAGGACCGAGTCCGGCGGCCAGCCCTAGTCCTAGTCTCAGTCCAAGTCCTAAACTTTCGGATGGTCGTCGAGTAAGTAAATCTTCATTTTTCATCTTGATTCTCTTTCTTTCTTTTTCCTCGTCACTTTGCCACGTTTCATTGACGTTGGTTTCTAATACTAAGCTAATACTAACATTTATACACATACTACATCGCAACTGCATTACAACTTTTACTTTTATCACAAAAATTCTGTGCCTATCGCGACATTATTTTCCCAATTATTTTTATATCACACGAGGTTGAGAAGTTGTCTCAATCGAATTAGACATTACATATATACGTTTAAAAAAAAGCACGGGTATGTCAATGATCTGGAACGTACGTTTGCGTTTATCATGGATGCCGCTGTATTCGTAAGTAAGAAGTAAACGACGAATCGAGTCTGAATAAATGTAACAACAATTGTAGCGTTACGGCTTGTTTAATATTAGTAATTATTTTAAAAATGTGCAATGTGTATACATACTCTTACGTACTCTTGTAACGTCTAAATGGAAATTATAACGCGTTCAGAGTTAAAATCTTTTATCTTCGTTATGGTTCATTTTTAAATTTTCGGAATAATTTTGCGACGATATTTGTAATTTTTAAAAAATCCGCATTAGAACGCGGCAAATTCACTTTTTCTTTTTTCCTCGTTAACCTAACCTAAACCGAAGCGAAGTTTGTATCACCTATTCTACTATCTTAGGCATTTTTTCTTTTCTTTCCCGTGATTATTCGCGTTTTATACGAAAACTTGTATTAAAATTTCTCACAACATAGCTAAAAGATACAAATTGCAGAATGAGTAGTCCGATATCTAATTCTTTGTTACATTATAGTGTCTTTATCGTTAAAATACACTCGTAACAAAGCGATTAATTTAATCGATCAATTCAATCAATCATCCTGTATCACTTGCATCGAATGTATCACTTGCTCCAATTTTAAGACGTAAAAAAAATACTACTTTTTCTTTCAGTTCTGTAACGATTAGATGCTTTTATTTGTATCATGATACGTAGTTTACATATGCCTATGTATTGTACGGAGTAAGAAAAAAGGGTAGACGAGAGAGCAAGAGGAAGAAGGGAGAGAATAGATATTGGTAGGCGAATATTTTTAGAGACGACGGTCACGTATATAATTTGATATTGTATTATTCTACCAACAGTACGGTTATCTTTCAGGCTAACAAACCACTAATGGAAAAACGACGGCGAGCCAGAATCAACCAGTCGTTGGCGGCGCTAAAAGCGCTTATCCTTGACAGCGCCCGGTTGGAGAACACGAAGCACAGCAAACTCGAGAAAGCTGACATTTTAGAGTTAACGGTTCGACATTTACAAAGGCAAAGATCCCTTGCTCAGCCTGGTTTGTCAAGATACAAGGCTGGCTATCAAGATTGTTCCAGAGAAGTACGTTTCATTTAACGCATTACGTTTATCGCAAAAGGCAGTTTCATTTTTATCTGTAACACCGTTAACAACTACCAACGACTAAAAATTATGGAAAAATTGAAGTACGAACAAGGAAAAAGTACAGTTCTATGGTTCTTACCAGAGAATACAAGTTTTTATTTGTCCATTTTCAGTGAAATTATCGACGGATGGATATTTTATTTCTCTCGTCATACTTTCACAGTTTTCGATATATCGTTTCTTTTTTTCTCTCTGTAATATTTCCTTAATCACGTACGTGGATGTACGTATACTCGTGTACGAATATACGTCAGCCGAGCACGATCGTCGGCGATCGATCTTTTGCCATTTGTTTTCTTACAAAACGATAATAGAAACAATAATAGGACAAATCGCGTATGAAACCAAACGACGAATCGACATCGAATTCGAACTTATTAGCTGACCCAAAGACGGTAGAAGTTGCTCGCAACAAGTTGACGCAAGTATTCGAAACGCTACGTTTAAAAAGCAAAAGAGCTACAATCGGCTATTGACGTTGACAATGAATTTAGATAGAAAAATACATGGAAACACGGACGAAACATTTTAATCGTACAACAACAACAACGATAACAACAGCAACAATAACAATAACAAGAAAGACGATTATGACGATGCCGATGGCGACATAATAATACGATGATAATAACAAGTTCGTTGTACGACAATAACAACGAATGAACAAAACGTGCATTACACACGCCCAATGAATCAGAAATGAATTCGATCGATAGCAAGTAACTCGAAAGAAAGGTATAAAGTTGACAGACTCGCGATTTTCCGTTGCAGGTAAGTCGGTATCTCGATGCTCCGGACATAATCACGGGGAACACGACACCGATAGACCCTGCGATGAAACAAAGGCTACTGCGGCATTTGGACAGTTGCGTGTCGGAATTAGACTTGGATCTGGGTTCGAGGCCGGATAGCGGATTAGGCAGCAGTCCCGGAAGCGTGACGGATCGAGTGACAGGTTCGGCAAGTCCCGGTCCGTTGGAGCATCACGTGCCATCGAGCGCACACTGTAGTACAACTTTGAATCCGGTCGGCTTGATAAAAGCCGAAATCCCGGATATCGAGCCGGCTCGACCGGATAGTAGTACTACTGCCGGCGATGAAAACAACAATAATAGCAACAGCAGTAGCAACGGCAACAGCCGGCCAACTTCTGCTTTCGGTCAAGTTAATACGACCAATCTTGATTCTCATCATCATCCACCTCCGCCTCCTCCGCCTGGTATATCGGTTATCGATCAGGCGTCAACCAGTTCGCAACAAAACCCAAACATGCTGTCGGTCGTGCAAGTGATACCATCCAGATTGCCCGACGGTCAAGTAGTTTTTCTTCTTCCCAGTCATTACGTTCAGCTCGCAGCTGCGGCTGCGGCGAACGGTATCAGTATCGGGCCAAATCCACCGACGGCCATATGGGCCGCGACCAATATGTCTTTTCTGAAAGCGACGGATAAATTGGCCGCGAAACGACCGCACGAGGATATACAGGAATGGCAGGACGCGGCGACCGTTGCTGTCAATGCTGCTGCTGCTGCTGCTGCTGTTGCCGCTACTGTTGCCGCTGCCGCTACGTCCGGCAACGCTTCTGTTTCCGCTTCCATTTCCGCTTCCGCCCCCGTTTCTACCTTTGCTACCAATGCGATCTCAGCCATTGGTTCCAAGCCAAACAAGAGTCTGCGACTCGAGCAGCCGGAACAACCGCTCGACTTTACAACTACCTCGAAGAAACCAAAATCTAGCTCGAGAACCTCGACACCAGCCGTCGGTAACGTCGATCATCATCATCTTCAGCAGCAGCAGCAACAACATCAACCACACCAACAACAACAGCAGCAGCAGCAACAACAACAACAACAACAACAACAACAACAACAACAACAACAACAACAACAACAACAACAATTTGTAGGTCGTTCGGCTACGGAAGCAACGATTCCACCGCAGTCGGAAGATAGACCGTCCAGTCGCGCGAGTAGCGAGCTCGTCACGGGGATTCGTTCGCCCTCGCCTCTTCCCCAGCAATCTGCTAAAGACGAAGAAGGAATGTGGAGGCCTTGGTAGAGATTATCACGCTCGTCGCTCAATCGTTCCGTATCCAGAAGATCTATCGAACCGTCTGCGAAGATAGCAGGTGAACAACACGTACACGCTATTCCATCGATCGTACAGTTGTTGGACAATGGAACACGATTTCCAAAATATTTTCTACGTTTAAAATAAGGCACGATATATAAGACGCGCTGTATATCGTATTTTCTGAACGGTGTAAGAGTGGAAACGAGTCTCTTTGAGTCGTCACGTCGTCGAAAGACGGTCGAGTCAAACAGAGTTCGTCTTGGGACAAGGACGACGAAGGCTAGCGCGATTCTCACGATCACACTCTGCGTACACTGTAATCGAGAAAGAAACAATTGGCACGTTGATCCGTGAAAAGTAATTTACTTTAGCATCAGTGTCCTAACAAAAAAAAAACGACACGTGCACTTGCCACTTGGATGTACGAATTATCACGACAACGGTTTGTTTCAACACTTTCGTTATTCGTTCGTTTGGTGCAAAGAGTGTCTGATCGAAGAGAAGCGCGCGCGCAAAAAAAAAGGGAAAAAGAGAAAAGGACATGGCGTTAAATCGCTTAAATCTGCCGGCGTATTACGGGGATTTAAAAAACGTTACGAAACCTGTACGAAACGTTGAAACATAACGGCATACGTGTACACGTATGTGAGAAAGATCCAACACGTTGTAAGTCGGAGTGACGAAAACGGTTTCGCGCATAGTACTTTTATTCCGCCGTCGTGTACATAACCCCGATTGGAATTACAATGAATGCCAGATATAGATTTATTTTGATGTTAACTAGGTGTATATGCGTACGAGACACGTAGAGAGAACGAAGCGAGTGAAAATGAATGTGCGTAATGTGCGCGCTAATGAGAAGACGTCAGTTCACGTTCTAGATGAATCACAGTTTTCATCCGATCTACTTCTGTAATTGCTACGTTGAGATTCGAGAATCCTTATTCAATGTACTTAGACATCGGTCAATATAAATATCCATACTGACGAGTTATCAACCTTTTCCTCACTACCTCTTCGCGTTCAAATCCGAATCCATGAAGTCTCTTTACAATTTGAAAAATTTGTCACAAAGCCAAATAAAAAAACAGACGAGTGGAAATTATCACAAAACGAGACGTTTTTCTGCCTCGTTTAATACGCCTCTGTACGGATGTCTTTCACACTTGACATCCGTTGGGTCGTCGATTTAGATGAAATTGGGTCCGTTCCGAAGCAAGTATAATTTGACCATGTCCGAGCATTTCCGTCAATACTCGTTATTTACAAAGATATTTAACGTTTTAATCTTCCGTCACAGACATAGCAGTGAAGTTGTTAATATAACGGGTTCATACTCGGAGGTTTCAGGGTTTTCGAACCTTTCCACAGAAGATTTTTGTTATTATCTCTATTTTTGTTTCCTTGTGCTTTTTTTCCCTTTTTTACGTAGAATGTACTGTGTTTTACATTTTTATAGTATCCCTAATTATTAATTCATTTAAAATATCACAGAAAATTTCAATATAAAATACGACGTTGTACGTTAGAATTTTTATCGATTAATATTTTGGAAAAGAACACGACAACCCCATTTTGTCAGCCGTGCGACGCATATTTCTTTCGACAAATTAAAAATTTTATTAAAAAATTACAGAATGCTATAGAAATTTTACAAAACAATCACGAACTTTCAAGTAGGGAAGACGCTGTTAAAATTCATTTATTAATTCGCAATCAATTATCTGCACCAATTTTCAACGCAACGATTAAACATTTCTGGTACGCAACAAAATTGATCTCACAGATCCATATTTTTCAACGTGAACTAAGTTTGCTTCCCAGACGGTGTAAGAAACGCAAAGTGGTATTATAAAAATATTTATGCTTTTCATGCTCTTACGACGCTTATCATCGCATCCTAGACATTGTAACGTTCTTCTACAAAATATTAGTCAATAACGTACAACGTTGTATTTTATATTAAAATTTTCTACGATATTTTAAATAAATTAATAATTAAGAATACTATAAAAATGTAAAACGCAGTATTCTACATAAAAAAAAAAAAAAAAAAAAAGAAAACTAAAAGAAAACAAAAATATTTCTCGCTGGAAGGATTCACATACTCTGCAATCTTTGGGTATAAATCCACTACACTATCAGCTTTGCTACTGCGTTACTATCAGCAACCTTAAGAAAAGAAGTATATCCGTGATAAAAGATAAAAATATTAAATATCTCCGTAAATAACGATCAAATTATCTCTGCTTCAAAATCGACAGACCAAATTTCATTTAAATCGACGACCTAACAGATACGACCTTTCAAAGTTTCGCCGAGTCTGCAGATCCGATTTGGTTTTAAAAAACCACGATACACACTGTGTGCCTTCTCTGGAGGAGTAACCATTTTGTAAGGGGTTCGTTTAACAGTATCTTATTCGTCAACAGGGTACCTGAAATGTAACGTAATAAAAACCTTGATAACCACCGAGTACATGGAACAAATCTAACGAAGATGTCTCATCGATTGTCTTTGTAATAAATTTTTGAAATTGTAAAGAGACTTTACGGACACCCTGTACGTGAATTCCACAGGACAGTGGATAAAAGAAGAAAGAACAAAACAAGGAAAAAATTATCTCTGGCGCAACCGAAATAGAATTCTGAAAAAAAGATCAAGTAACAGAAAAAAAAAATTTTTACTGAAGGAGGAACCGAGAAACAAAAATACATAGAAATTGTAAGAAACCTAACCTATGAAATATATAGTGCATATATTTCAACTGTGGAAGAAATTTTATTTCCGCTTAATACTAACCTTCGAACAGTGATTTTCGTTCGAATAGAAAAGGAGAATAATTGTACAACAATGAAATATACATTAACAAAAATATAACAACAGTACAATGTAGATTTGATCCCAATTTCGGCGAAACGTTATTTCAAAGTGCGTTTCGATCCGTTAAACGAAATTTGAGAATCTTTTTCAACACTTTATTGACTTTACAATTTGTACGGATCGCACAACGAAAGCCAAACGTGTAAAACGAACGATGCAATTCTAAAAATCAACGTTCCTCTTGATTTTTCCCTGCTATCAACGCGACTGACTTATTTTGCAACGACCGTTATTTCAGCAGAAGTGAAATCAGCGCCATCTACGTTTGTTCAATCGCTCCGCCGAAAGGTTAAAACTCGTAAACGAGAGAAAATTTATAAATTGATATTTCATTTATTTCGTTACCACGGAGATGTTTGGTTATTGTCAGATATATATATATATATATATATATATATATATATAGTTGGCATCAGATAAATTATTATTCGTTCGTTATTTCTTATTCGTTATTCGTTATTTGTTATTCGTTTAGTTAATATATATGGTTGCAATAACATTTAATATAATTAAAAATAATACGGAGTTGTTTAACTTTGTAGTAGTACGTTGATCGAGATAAATTATCATCGTTGTACTTACAATTTTGGGTATGGTGACGCCATTTGTCGGAGAATCTTGACTGTTAATTAATTTTAAAAGTACACAGTTGGGCGTTTTAAAATCCAAATGGGCTACGGACCCAATGAAAAAGATGCAATCACACAAGTTTGCAATTCAATTCGACAGAAGAACGGTATTTACACGGTAGGAAAACACAAACACACACCGAAAATTGTGATTTCTAGAAGAGATAAAGTTAGCACAGACGAGGTACGTACTTTTATATCTACGTAATTGTAGTATATTTAAGAATAAACGAATTGTAAAACTTTTTTGAAATTTCCAAACAACGTTGGAAACTCACTAGATAAAAATATGTCTATGAACAGCGTCTCCCTCTGGAGGGAAGAGTCTCGTTACACGTAATAATTATCCGGCGGGATATTTAACAGGACAGTCAACTATCATTATCGCGAAACTCTTTCCGTTGGAATAATTACGTATTTTGTAATTTACGTTTCACTTATTTTTCACGTATATTTCTAACGTACAGTTTCCTAAACGTCATTTATAACGTTTTAAAATATACTTGACTCTTCTCATTTTTAATACTTTGTTTTGTAATTTCGCAGGCGCCGCAGCGCCCTCATTAACAGTTCCTATTTTTAAACACGCTAGATCAGAGACTTATTGGAGAATTTCAGTCTATACAAAACTTTTGACCAGTACAAAAAATTTCACTATTGATAAATATCTAAAATTACATTTCACTATTGATAAATATCTAAAATTTACATTTGGTATAATAAATATACACATTCATGCCATAAAGTTGCATTCCCTGAATCACTAAAACGAAAACAGATTCATATATTAAATTTTAGCGATACATAATATTGAGATTTTAACAGGATTAGTTACAATAAAAATTTATAATTTTGCACGTGAGAATTATATTTTTAACGTGAAAATTAAAGTAAATTTATGTAACGTTTTCATTATCGGCCAGTTTCGGTTAATCTCGAGTGATATATCGATCTATGCACAGGGTATATCGAGTGTCCGAAACTGCTTTTTGTCCGAAAAAAGGCTCACGACGAAATGTGTCAAGCGTGTTACGTCCTTTTGAACATGTATTTTAATCGCTTTTATCTTTCAATTTTATGAAAAAATAAGAAATTTATCAAGATATTTGATCAGTAACAAAGCAAAGAATCATTATACGATTGGTATTTTTATTCACTATCGTAACAAAGTATTGACATTACAGAGGTAATCTAAAAGAACATTTGTACTTTTTCTATTTCAAGTATAATATTAATTTATAACATGAACATCTCCACTATAATCGAAGAAAAATTATCACGATAAAAATTGCTTACAATAGTTGTAATATAAAAGTTACAACTATTATATAATTATTTGTACACGATAAATCAAACAGGTATTATATTTTATTTCACTTATTATTCTTTCCTCGTTTATAATCCGAAAGAATTGTATCACTAAATTAACAATAATTAATTTTTATTTTTTTTTATTGTTTTTAGAATGTCGATGCCGAAAAAGAATCGCGTAGCAATTTACGAATATCTTTTCAAAGAAGGTGTTATGGTTGCAAAAAAAGACTATCACGTACCAAAATACGCAGAATTGGAAAAAATATTCCAAATCTTGAGGTTATCAAGGCTATGCAGGTAACAATTACACGTGATATAGTCTTCCGTTTGTTCGATATCGTCGAATTTATCATACAAGTAAAATCTATTCTATTTCTTATTCACTTTTTCAGTCTCTGAAGTCTGAAGGGTACGTGAAAGAGCAATTTGCCTGGAGACATTTTTACTCGTACGTTTTTATTGGTTTTTGACAAACGAAGGCATCGAATATTTGCGCGGATACCTGCATTTACCTCCTGAGATCGTACCTTCCACGCTTAAAAGGCAAACTAGAAAACTCGGAAGGTACAAGACCAAGACCCGCGACAGGTGCAAGGAACAAAACGTCTAGATCTACGGAAGATCGTTCTGAATACAGACGTGGTCCTGGAGGTCCAGCAGGTCCTGGTGATAAAAAAGCTGACGTTGGTGCTGGTACCGGAGACGTTAAATTCCGTGGTGGTTTTGGTCGTGGCAAATCGCAATAATGTTTTCTTGTAAGATAAATAAACATTTTTCAATATACAAACATCGTTGTTTGAATTTTTCTTTTTAAACAAGGTATATATGAATATTTGTTATTAATCTATAAGTTGACGAGTGGAAGCAAATGGTAGGCAATTATATTATCGTAGAATTAGAAAATGTTGAAATTACGAGTTTGATAAACAAATATATCATTTCTGACAATATGTGACAAAACCATAGTTTAACGACGAATGTGGTACATTGCAGATATATAGTTAAAGTAAGATTCTCATTACAAATTTTTTGTTCTAATTTTATTGGGAATATACAGATTTATATACGTAGGTCATTCCCTGGATGACAGTATCTTTTGGGTGTTACTTTTTGAAATAACGAAAAGTTTTGTTTTAAATTCTTTTATTAGAACAAGTTTATTTTTAATTTGAATTTTTGAAATAAATTTATTATTGTTTAAAATATCTTTCGATCCATCGAATCAATTAATTAATTTTATTTCTTTTAGAATTTATACACGAATTAATAGATACATAATAGAATACGTTAAACATTATTTTTCTCGGTTATCATTTTTAAATGATCGCACAGTGGCAAACGGAAGAAAGATGAAAGAACGAAAGCAAATGAAATGAAAAAAGTGAAAGAAATCGTTACACTTGGAAAATTTCTATAAAACTCTTATAACAAAAGAGTATCGTCAACCAACGTTCATACCGCACTGAATAAACTCGTTCTCGTCCGATCACGAAAGTTAAGCAGTGCTGGGCACGGATAGTACTTAGATGGGTGACCGCTTGGGAACTCCGTGTGACGTTGGTTTTTTTTTTTTCTTTTAATAATTGGAAGCCATCTCAAATCGTTGTTGAGTAATTATTTTATTCGTCTTTTAAAGTAACTGTGTTAATAAATTTTATAAATACTTTGAAGAAGTACTTTCGAGTAAATAGATTCAAAGGCAAACGTGGCCTTCGAATCTTGTATAAAGATTTTAGAAGAGAGAAGATACTTACACGTATCGAGAACGAGCGCAGTTTGAACGTTGAGGGAGAATAATGTATCTTTATTCGAGTTTTGCGAATCTTTGTTCCAATGCTAATAATTTTGTCAATGCTTTATTTATACATTGAAAAATTTAAACGTGAGTCGTAGTTTTAAAAGTTTTTAGTGTTTTCAATAGCGTTTTATTTACTCTAATAATATATATAGAGAGATGCAAAGATATGTACGAAAGACAGCGTTGAACCGATAATTATTTTTACTTCGCTTGTCGCGGAAAGGTAGTAAATTTAGGGTTACTGGCGTCTTGACGCTTGTATATTCCGACTTTCGCTGTGTTCTTTCCAGTCAAGGGATCAGAAAGTGTATGTTTTTCCTGCAGGTAGTTTTCCTCGTGATCCTGACGACACTGCATCCTGGGTCCACGTCGTGAGAATTATATTTACAATGCTGCCTGGGTCGTGTCGAAATTATTCCTGTTTATCAGTTCCTTTTTTTTTCTTTCTTTCTTTCATCGCATATAAACACAGAGTGGTATGAAATGGCACCATTTTGTCGGCAATTATTTTCCTACAATTACTTTTCCTGCGTTTCTTTTCTCCTTTTTCCCCATGAACGTACAGTACGAGCTTAATAATATTTACAGGAGTTTGCGAAATTGCAAAATTTATTATTTTTTCGTTAATCCGTATATATTTTTACGTTGTTTTCGAGATCGACGTTATCGTTTACGTTTAAAAAGAGAAATTGCGTTTCCGCTACGCGTAATTAAATGGCTTCAATAGGATTTTATCGATTATAGGAGTTTTAACAATCTTTATTTATACATTTATACATTTTACAGATTTAATGGGATGCTAGAAAAGTATCATTCGATGCGAAAAGTCGATAAATTTTACTTTTCGATTAGTTTTTACATTTTTCTCGGACCTATACAGAGACTATACGTGGCGTCATTTTGTGGGCGTATATTTGGCAAGAAGTAATGACAGAAGCGGACACGAAACGAATGGCAGCACTTGTCGGGAGCAAAAATATCACGCCGCGACACTCCAACAGGAAACAATTCTTTTTTTCCGCTTTGTCTTGGCTTTTCATTCGGTGGGTAGTTTTTGTAGAAAGAAGGAGTTGCATTGTTCGCAGTTAATTTCTGATTCTTTCTTTGTCGATATTTTATAAATTTTCCGTTTACGAGTTTTACAAAGTAAGCAGCTTTGAATTCTGCCATTGAAATTTGTAAGTATCGCGATGACAATTTATCTCAATCAATGTACTTCGTATTATCTTTTATAAATTAATATATTTAACAACGAATAACGAATAACGAAATAACGAATTAATAATAATTTGTCTGACGCCAGCTATATATACATTTGTCAAACACGTTGACGGTAATAAATGAAATATTAATTTATAAATATTCTGAGAATGAACGATACGGATTACGTGGAGGAAAGGAAATTATTCTCTGGCTGGTATAAAATTAAGAGGCGTACGTGAACGAGTCTCTATCGACTGTAGGAGTTTTAAAAATCTTTATTTTATACATTGCGAAGCTTAAACGTGAGATACGATCGAAGTTAGGGTTCTTGAAAATATGTCGTAGTTTTGAAAGTTGACAAATTATTCCTTTTTATCAGTTCCATTCCTTTTTCGCGTGTGAGTGCAAAGTGGTTCAAGATGTCGGCACCATTTTGTCGGTAATTATTTTTCTACAATTATTTCTCCTGTGCTTCTTTTTCCTTTTTTCCCTTGTTTGGACGTACAGTACGCGCTTAAGATTTAAAAAAGATTTCAGAAATTTAATTTTCTAAATAGTCGGCTTTTTTTTCGCATATGGATCGACGCTATCCTTTACGTTCAAAAAGAGATTCGAAACTGTATTTTCGTTTGCGCTTAATTAAATGGCTTTTGCGAATGGGATTCTATCGATTATGGAAGTTTTAGAAATCTTTACTTATACATTGGGAAGCTGAAACGTGACGTACGATCGAAGTTGAAAGTGTCAGTCGATTAGCGTTTGAATTTTCCACGGATGTATAGTATATGTTGGCGTCATTTTGTGGGCGTATGCTTGGCTCAACAGCGCGCAAGAAGTCGTAGTGACAGAAGCGCACACGAAACAAACGGTGGCAGCACTTGTCGGGAGCGGTAGAAGATTGAAAACTGGTATAGGTGAACGTGGACGAGCGTCCCTCTCCCTTTAAGGGGGAGTATCAGATTTCAGCATACCTTTTTTGGCGGGATATTTGAAAATAATTTCGATCGCGTAAGTAATATAATTCGTACTTGATCAAAGAACAAGTGCAGCATGTATAACACTTGTGTTTTAACGAGAAACAAAGAATTAATAAATTTTGCAAAGTTTGGTTTTGCAAAGTTGGCGCTTTGGATTTATTGGAGACGCAGCTTTAAGTTTTTGAATAAGAGGAAGGAAGAGAGCGAATAAAGGAAAGAACATGGATGCCCAGTTTGTATTTTTTTTTGAAAATGTGTGAAAAATTTTTTAGAAAGGTTACTGGTATCGCGATGAATTTCCTTCTAGAAGCGAGGAATTTGTTAACGTTTTGATTTGTTTTTTGTGACAGGTGAGTGAGTTTCTAAATGTACTTTGATTTTTTGAGATTAATTTCGTTAGTTTTCCAGATTTGCATCCAATTGTAAATACAAATGTTGAAGATGTACATCTAAATTCAACTGTGAATAGAAATTTCAAGATCTAGATTGAAATGACTCGAAGTTTTATTTATTAATATGTAATTGCCAGAAGGTAAGATTTATTTAGTTTATAGGAAATTTTGAACGTCGAAGGTATTGATTCGTTTAAATGATTTTAGGTGTTGCGAGAAGAAGATAGGGGGAGCTGTTGTCCAAACTACATATTTAGAGGAATACTTAAAGTCGATTCGCCAATGTTGAAAGCAGTTTTTCTAATTGTTTTAATTTCAGGTGACGATGACAGAGCGTAAGAGGATGAAACGTGGAGCAAGTTTGTAACGACAGCAACTTGTATTTGTGGTTTATCAAGATAGCAAGATAAAGTTTGCGAAGATACAAGCTCAAGTGGATAAAGTTGAAGTTGGAACATTGTTTTCGTGGAGGAAATCTTTTTCAAGAAATGATTTTTTTTTTTTGCCTTTGGAAGATGATTCGTTTTTTTTAGGAATGATTGTAATTTTAAGATTAGATATCTGGTTTCGATTATACTCCTCTGAAATTTTTTGTATCAGGGGTATATGACCTTCTTGGAGGTGGCATTTTAAGACAAACAGTTCCCCTTTTACAGGCGTTTAAGAATAGTAGGAATATTTGCATTAGTAAATTTTTTTCACGATTATCTTTTATCCGAACATCTGGTTTCTTTTGTTCATGGAGTTATTTTTCTTATTGCGACTTGAATATTTCATATTTCACTGGAACAATTTAAATATTTTATCAGAAATATCGTCTATTTTACGTTTGTATTTTATTTCATTTATTTCATACTCTGTCGAATGTACCTCACACGGAATGATTTAGTTTGTCGGGATGTTTCTTTTACATTATTGTAGAATTTGCTATTTTATCGTAACACGTATCGTACTTTATCGTGATTCGAACATTTGATATTTTCATATTTCATGAGAAAAATAGTTTATTTTACGTTTATGATTTGATATTTTACTCGTATGTTTCGTATTTTGTAATATTTTCTACGTTATTGTGGTATTTCCTATTTCACAATACTTGTATATTCTTTGTTATATCGCATATTTATTAAGTTGTCTTTACAGGATGTTTTACGTATATCTCAAGAAGTCAGTTTTAATCAATGAATGTGAAGTATGTGAACGTATGTTTCGTACTTGTTTGAATATTTTGTAGTTTATTTTTGTATTTGCTATTTTAGGAAAAATGTTAAAGAATATTTGAATTGATATTCTGCGAAATATTTGATATTTTATGAGAAAACTAGTCTATTTTACGTTCAGTTCCATTTTGTTTCAGTCGTTTTATAATTTGTAATATATCTTCACGTCATTCGAATATTCTGTATTTTATTAGATGTTAGAATTTATGGAATGTTACATGGGAGAGATCGGCTCATGGTCGGTTCCTAAAAAAACTAGTCGAATGTAATACCGAAACGTTCACGTTTTAATTGTAAATTGACGCAAAGTATGGTTTTAGTTTGTAGTTGAATTTAATATTTCGTCGAATCATTGACTTTGTCAAATATTGCTTCGTAATTGATTATTTGATATTCCGTTCAATTTTATATTTATTTATTGTAATTTCTGTCATCGAATTGTTTTTATAGAATGTTGGAAAAACTAGTTGAAACTAAAATTGAAACCATTTTATTCTTATTTAATGTGAAATATTTGCAATTTGTATTTGAATTTGATATTTGTCAAGTATTTTCCACGTTTCGTTGAATTGTCTTTTATTTGATTCAACTATTTTCTCCTTTACTGGAATATTTGACATTTTAGGAGAATTATTTATTTGATTTTGTGAATAATTGAATATTTTGTATATTGCGTATTTTTGTTGTAATATTTTCTGTTATTTTTTTTGTTACTTTATTTTATTAATAAACTTGTTTTTGTTGCACGTAGGAGGATTAAAATATCTTTGGATCCATCGAACGAGTTAATTTTATTTTTCTTAGAATTTATACACGAATTGATAAATAGAGAAATTACGTTTTCGAATTAAGTTTCGTTTGCGTAAAATTAAATTTATCGATCGAACGTAGTTTTTAAAGTTTAAACGTTGAGAGCTAAAAAAGTTTTCGTTTTCTCGGACGCATATGGAGGGTATACGTTAAATGGTATCTGGAGAAGCCGACGATGGCAGCACTTGTCGGATGTTGTAGAAGATTGGAAACTGGTATAGGTAAACGTGGACGAGCGTCCCTCTCCCTTTAAGGGGAACTATCAGATTTCAGCATACTTTTTTGGCGGGATATTTGAAAATAATTTGAAACGGGTAAGTAATATAATTCGTACTTGATCAAGGAAGAAAGTGCAGTACGTGTAACGCTCGTATTCGATAGGAATGAAAGGATTTAAAAATTTAGGAAGTTTGGTTTTGCGAAGTTGGCGCCGTGGGTTTTTATTGGAGATGCGCCTTTGAATCGAGATGGAGGTGCCATCTGTCGGTGAATGTTGGAATTACATCGCGCTGTTTGAGACGACCGAAACGGGAGGAAACGGAACAAGAACAAAGGAGTTTGACGCGCCATTCTAGCTTTGGTTTTATGAATCGTAGTTGAAAAGTATAAGATTTTTGATGAAAATATCGGTGGTGTAAAAGTGCGTAGAAAATTAGCGAGTTTAGGAAATTGGTGAAAATAGTGCTATGGGGATGTACGTGATTTCTACGAGCGAGGAATTTGCGAATGTGACATTTTCAAGTAAATCTATGTCGGACGTGCAAGTTGTAATTATCATCATAAATGGAAACTACTTTGATTTTGGAAGATTAATTTTGTCGTTTCGTAGATGTAAATTGAGAAGTGTAAATGGAAAGTGAAGATGTGGATGCAGATTCAGATGCTGATGTAGAGATGAAGTTGAAGATCTAGATGCGAAGACAAATGGAAATGTTTTTGTTTTTGGAAAGGAAGGATTGGAAAAGGTAAGATAGTCAGTTAGTTTATAGAAAGTGTTTAAGATATTTATTGGTTTTTTAGACGAAAGAGTACGCTTTGCAACGAGTTGTGGAAGAAAAAAGTTGTAAGACTCATCTGGTTTTTTTGTCGAGAATACTTTTTAATTGAAATAATTTTTTAGGCGAGGATGATAAAAAGCAAGTTGTAACAAGCGTGCAAAAGCAAGATGAAATTGAAATTTTGTGGATTTTATGGAAAATAGTTTATCAATAGTTTATTGGGAGAGCAAGAGGAATTTGCGAAGATAGAAGCTGAAGTGGATAAAGTTGGAGATATACCAAGACTGCTTTTTGCAAATGATTGTAATTTTAGTGTAAGATTACGTGGATTACGTGGATTAATAAATTTTCGATGGTTATTTGGTTATATTTTGTATTTTAGTGGAATTATTTGCTATTTTATGAAACGTTTGATATTTTAGTGGAATTATTATTTTATGAAAATGAATTGCTGATTTGATATTTAATTTGATTTTATGAAATATGTTTAAATATTTTATTTGATTTATTTTATACTTTGTACATAACTATTTCTTTCGTTGCATTAGACTGGAATATTTGATATTTGATATTTTATTGAATTTTTTTTAGTTATTTTATGAAACGTAAATTTTATATTTCCATTTAATTTTTATTGTATTTGATTTGAATATTTTAGATTTGATATTTTTTTAGAAAGATTTAGATGTAAATGTAAAGAAATTTGAATATTCAGATGTAAAGTTAAAGTATGATTGTTGTTAATTTTTCAGATTGAATTGTAAATGGAAATGTGGAGAAATACGTAATTAGTGAATTTTGAAGATACTGAGATTGTTTAAATTTTAGATGTTGGTTTATAGAGGAGATAGGAGAACTGTTGGTACATGATTGAAATGATATGTAATTATGAAAAGGTAAGAGTCAGTTAGTTTATAGGAAACATGAATTTTGAAGATACTGAGATTTGTTAAAATTTTAGATGTTGCTGCGAGAAGCTGTTGGAACTACATACAGGAATACTTGGTTTATTTATTTCCATTTGTGAATGTTGAAAACAGTTTGTAATTATTTTGGTTTTAGGTGATGATAAAATGGAAAAGAGGATATAATAGAGGATATAGAGGATAAAGAGGATGGATGAAGAGGATGAAGAGGATGAAGGGGATGAAGAGGATGAAGAGGATGAAGAGGATGAAGAGGGATGAAGAGGATGAAGAGGATGAAGAGGATGAAGAGGATGAAGAGGATGGAAAAATAAAGAGAAGATGATAAAATTGGAACAAAAGTGAAGATTTGTGAAGATAGCAAGTGGATGAAAAAAGTTGAAGAGGAACTTTCTACAAAGTTGAAGAAGTCAACAAAAAGAACTTTGTACAAAAAAAGTTTATAGGCTATTTTGTAAATCTGTTGAAGATGGATTAACGTTTAAAAGTTTATTTGATTACGTTTAACTTGCTATTTGATAGTAACATGTATTTTATTGCATTTGTATATTTGATATTTTGTTGAATAGTTTTACTTGATATTCTTCATTCGATATTTTACTGGTGTATTTTATTTGAATATTTTGTATCACACGTCATGATTGGAATATGAAAGATGTTCTTCTAGCATTTGAAGCTTTTATATTATGAATTTGACAAGGAATTATTTTTATGTGAATTATTTGAATTATTTTGTGGTTTGTGAAATATTTGATTATTTACTTTTTTGAAATATTTTTTACGTTACTGGAATATTTCATATTTTACTCGTGTGTATTTTGTTTCATTGGCATACTTGTATTTTATCGTTGCTATTTATGAAATGGTTTCGTAGAAGGTTGCATGTAATATCTGGAGAAAAGTTGAATCGATTTGTTTGAATCGACGTGAGAAATATTTGTCACTTTGTGAGGGAATTGATATTTGAATTGGATATTTGATGTTTTATGGAACGATTAGTTGTTTAAAAAAAATTTACCTTTTTTCGTTTTATATGTAAATACGTTGGATGTTACATGTAAAGAAGTCTACAGAAAAACTAACATTAAAACTAAAAGTAAAAGTAAAATCTTTCCGAGGAGATATGAAATGTAAAATATGAAAAATGAAATAATCGATTAGGAAATAAAATATTTCACGTAATAATAATTGTAGGAAGTAGGAACAGTTGTATCGAAATATAAAACTATGGAAGGAAATGTAGAATGTAAATTATGAAATATGAATTGAAAGTTGAATAGAATAAAATAGGAAATATAGAAATAAAATGTGACAGAATGAAATGAAATGAAATGAAATATGGAATGAAATATGAAATAAAATATGAAATGAAATATGAAATAATTGATTAGAAAATAATAATTGTATCAAGTATGAGTAATTGAAAGTGAAATGCAATAAAATAGAACATGTTGGAATAAAATAGCAAGTAAAATATGAAACGATGCATCGAGTGATTTGAGAAAGAAATTGCGAAATGATTCAACGAAATAGGAAATATAAGATAATTGAATAGAAAATAGTAGATGTTACAGTGAAATATAGGAAGTATGATTCGTTAGAGAACAAAATATTTGAGAAAGTAATGATTCCATCAAGTTGAATTTAAGTAGAAAACTATCGAACGAAATATCAAGTATAAAATATGAAACGAAATAGGAAGTAATTGATTAGAAAATAATGAAATGCAAAATATAAAATATGAAATATGAATTTACAATGAAATAGGAAATATATAAATAAAATGACACAATATGAAATAGGAAATATTTGATAAAATTGGAGGAGAGTAAAAAACTATCGGAGCGAAGTGTAAAATTTGTTGAAACGTAATAGAAATATTTCACAGCAATCTGGAGTTAGATTTTAGCTTAGTGTAGTTTAGTTTTGTACATGCAACATCCTATAAAAACCAAATAGAATAATAATAGAATAAAACGCAACATATTAAAAGATATAAAATAAAAACAATTATATATAAAATATTTGATAAAAAATAATTGTAAGGAAGTAAAGAACTAAACTAAAGTAGTAAACTAAAGTTTAAATTAAAACTAAAACTGAAACTGAAACTGAAACTGAAAGTAAAACTAAAACTAAAACTAAAACTGAAACTAAAACTGAAACTAAAAGTAAAAGTAAAATTAAAATTGATGTTTTTGTCGATCGATGTGAAATATTTGTATTATTTTTATCGAAATATTTGATGTTTTTGAATAGTTTTATATTTGATTTGAACATTTGATATTTGATATTTCATATTTGAAGTTTAGTATTTTATGAAATATTTTGAATTTTACACGGAATTATGTATTTGAATTATTTTGTGGTTTGATTTACTTTGGAATATCTTATTTACTTGATATTTTAGTTGTCTTATTTGTAATACTTGCATATTTTGTATTTTATATTTTATATTTTATTGCGTTACTATTTATAAAGTGGTGTTTGTAGAATGTAATATGGGGAGAAGTTGGTGTTAAAATGGAAAGTCGTTTGTTTTTGAAGGGGCGTTTGATATTTCGTATGGAATTATCTTGTATTTTATATTTGATATTTTATTGAATTTTTGGTATTTTGTTATTGGATGTTTAATCGTTTGACAGGTTATCGAAGGATTATCTATTTTATGAAAATATTGCTTATTTCATATTTTACTCGTATATTTTTTATTCGATCAGAATATTTTATCGTATCTATTTATCTATACAGAAAGTCTAAACTAAAACTAAAACTAAAACTAAAATTAAAAGACAACAATTTTTTTTTCACGAAATATGAAATATTAAAGGAGTATTTGATAAAATAATTGGAAGAAAATAAGAAACTATCGGAGTGAAGTCTAAACTAAAACTAAATTTTTGTGAGGAAATAGAAAACATGAAATGAAATATGAAATGAAATATGAAATGTTGAAACGTAATAGAAATATTTGAATTTGTAGTTTTAGTTTCAGTTTAGTTTTTTGAGGGATTGGCAATGAAAGAGGAAATATAAGATAATTGAATGTTAGAAAATATAAATGTTAATTGTGAAACGTTAAACGAAATAAATATAAACACGAAGATTCAAATGAAATAGAATGAAAGATGAAATATCAAAGATTCAAATGAAATAAGAAATAAAGTAGAAGATGTTAAAAAGTAAGTAGGAAATATAAGACAAATTATAGAAAGAAAATTTGATAAAATATAGTAGAAAATGTACGGCAGTTTTGAGTTTAAAGAGATTGGTCGTGAGGTTAGAAGATAATATTCTACAAAACGATCGTAACAAGTTGGAATGGCGAAGTAATTCGAAGTAATTGATTGAAAAATGAAATATTTGACAAAGTAACGACTGAAATACAAAATTATCGAACGAAATATGAAATGAAGTAGCAAATGTACATATAAAATATGAAATATTTGACAAAAAATAATTGTAAATACGAAAGATGAAATAATTTGTGAGAGAATATAAAAATATTTTCCAAGGTAATAATCGTTAAAAATATTTTGAAGGTAATAACACACGGATAGTTGGAAAACTATTGAACGAAATATAAAATTGAAGTATGAAATATGAAATGTCGAAGTGAAGTACAACGAAGTAGAGTATGTTGAGTAGAGTAGCAAATACAGGTATAAAATATGAAATAAGGAATATTTGAGAAGAAACTATCGAATATGAAATAAGTTGGAGTAAAGTAAGAAATATTTTACTTTTATGCTTGTACGTTATTCTGGACGTTATTTTGATACGTTAATATTCTGGACGTTATTTTGATATCTTGTTTTATTTTTGAAGTTGTTCTTTGCCATTTTATCGCACGTAGGTACAAAAGTATTTAAATTAAATTGTAATTGCAATTGTTCGTTACTTTTGAACTCGAAATATTTGTACAATCGTTGAACGATTTAGCTTTTATTTGATTTTGATATTTTATATCGTGTATTTGCTATTTTATCGTATCGTAGATGGAATTGGTCAAGTTTCTTCTGCTATGTTTGAGGAATGTCGGTTTTGAATCGTACGTTTTTTTTACGAAATTGTAATTGGTCGAAATTTTGAAATAATAAAATTTTGATTTTTTCATCGTTACGAATAGAGTTTAGAAAAGTGATTGAACTGAAAGTTAAATGATTTGAATAGAGAATCGTTGGTTGAAATAGTTTTATATTTGAGAATAATATTTCACAGAGTCATATTTTATATTTGAATTAGTTTGATTACGAATAAAAAGTAAGAAATGTATTTTATACGTTGAATTGAATTTCGACTTGGTTTTGAAATAGGAAGTACAGATTCGATTAATTTTAAGAAAGTAAAAAAAAACTTTTGATCGAAACGTTACCATTTATTGTAATATTTTATATTCTTTTATGATATCTTAGTTTTAACGATATACACGTTTTCTTTTATTCACGATTGGTTTGGTTCAATTTTTTAGAAGTTGAAATCTGATTTGAGAAAAAGCTGGAGACGTTTGAATAGTTTTATTTTAAGTTATCATTTATCGAATGATTTTTGGTGGAACGTTGCACGTATATGTTTGGAAAAAGCTAGTCGAAACTAAAAATAAGACTAGAATGAAAACTAGAATTATTAAAACGACTATTTTTCTCAGGAAATATGAAACGTTGAAGTGTAATAGAAATGTTTAAGTTTTTCTTTTTTAAAAGATAACGTCGTTGAAAATGACTCGGTGCATTTAGGGATTGGATAAAGAAATTGTGAAACGATCGAATGAAATAGGAAATACGAAGTGTGAAATATGAATTGAAAGTTTTAGTTTAGTTTTTTGAGAGGTTGGTGGAAATGGTTGTCAATAGAAATAGCAAATGTATCAAGTATGAATTGCGAAGTACGAGGATAAGATATCTGAGAAAGTAATAATTTTGCGAAGTAGAAAACTATCGAAGGAAATGTAAAGTATAAAATATGAAATATCAGAGATCGAAGTCGAACGCAACGAAATAGAAGATGGAATAAAATAGGAAATATAGAAGTGTAAAGTACGAAACGATTAAACAGGAAAGAAATCATTCTATGGTATATTTATTAAGTCATAGAACGTAGAGGAAAAGAAATTAAATTTGAGATTAGCGTGAAACGTTTGTATCAATTTGTTACTTATATTTGATATTTTCTTGAACGATTTGTATTACCATTTATTAAGTGGTTTTCGTAGATATTTCATAATTAATCGTTTCACACTTTATGAGAAAAATAGTCATATTTTACTTTTAGTTTTAGTTTTTTCCCGTAACGTTCAATTTATACATAACATTGTATAAAATCAATGGTAAAGTAGAATGAAATTTAAAGTATGTTGAAATGAATCGTAGAAAGTGTGGAATATCTCTCATACGGCTTGAGAGAAAAGCGCGAAGGAAGTTTTAAGTTTAGTTTAGTTTTTGGAGGGAGTGGTTTTGAGGCTGGAAGATAATATTCTATAAACGTTTCGATGCATCCTAATTGAATAGAAAATATTGGAGTAAAACGTTACATACGAAGTTAGGAATAGTTGGACTGAAATAGAAAATTATGAAAGGAAAATATAAAATATGAAATAGAATAGAGTAGAATATATTGGAATAAAATATTTCACAGAGTAGTGAATAGTTGGATTCTCAAATAGAAAAGTATCGAACGAAATGTAAAATGTGAGATAGGAAGTATAGAATATGAAATATGAAACGTGAAATGTGAGTTGAAAAATAAAATGTTGGAATAAAATAGTAAACACAGAAGTACGTGAAATGTGAAACGAATGTAAAAGGAGTATTTGATAAAAAGATTGGAAGAGAGTGAGAAAATATTTGATCGGATAGGAAATTGCAGTTGAAATTTGATTTGAGAAAATGTTAAGACGTTCTAGAATCGTATTTTACTGCTGCATTTGGTATTTTATCGTAATACAGTTTATTGCTAGTCTAAACTGAAACTAAGACTAAAAAGTAAAAAAAAGAAATTTGAAATTTACGTTTTCGTGAATATTTGATTGAGCATTTCATGGAATATTTGATATTTGATTTTGATATTTTTCTATTTCATATTTTATATTTTATATTTTATGGCGTTACCATTTGTAAAGTGTTTGTAGAATGTACGCGTTAGACGTTGGGAAAAACTGAAGTCTGAATTAAAAGTGAAATGATACTTGATTTATTGGAGTGATATGGACTTGAATAATTTTATACTCTGTGAGGTATTTAATGTTTAATTCTTATTTGATCGTTATATGTATTTCATCGTACAGTCATTTGTTAGATTATTTTTATAGAAGGTCGCACGTTCATTTTGAGAAAAAGCTAGTCTAAAGTAAATCTAAAAAGCTAGTCTAAAAGTAAATCTAAAACGAGAGTAAAATTTGAAAGTAAAAGTAAAAGCAAGTGTAAAACCAAGAGTTAAAATGTATTTGTCGTGTAATTTTAAGACACGTTGAAACGATGTTTGCATGAAATAATTTTTATCTTTATCTATATGTAATTGACATTTATTTTATTGAATCATTTATATAGAATGTATATTTTGAGAAAAGCTAGTTGAAAATGTAAAACTAAAATTAAAACTAAAACTAAAAAATTGTCTACGCGAAACGTTTCTATGGATTGATCGGTTGATTTTAAGACACGTTAAATTATTTGTATTTATTGACGACATTTATATTCTGTGAAATATTTCATCGTTGGCAATTTGATTATATTATTTTTATCGAATCATTTTTACGCAACGTTGTATCATGTATATTTCGAGAGAAGCTAGTTTGAAATGAAAACGAAAACTAAAGCTAAAGCTAAAAGTAAAACTAGAAGTAAAATTAAAATGTACGTTTATGGTTGATGGATTGATGGATTGATTGATTTTTGTTGATTATTTATGGATTTTCGTGTAATTCGAAGAGACGTTAAACGATATTTGACTGATTTATTGGATTTATTGGATTTATTGGAGTAGTACGAAATAATTTTTCTTTATTTTTATCTAATTTCGTGACACGTATCTCGTTGTATCATCATTTATCGAATCGTTCTTACGGAACGTTGCACGTAAAGCAAATGCACCAGTAAAACTGGAACTCTTTTACGTTTATTTGCAATAGTACGAAATATTTGCAATTTGTACGTTAATTTGATACTTTGCGAATTATCTGTTACGTTTTGTGCGTGGATGAAATTGTTTGATTGGATTTATTTTTGCGTTTGAGTGAAATAATCGATATTATTATTTATTTATTTGACAGATATAATTTGTTAATTAAAATTACGTTTATTGTACGTTTATTGTTGATGGATGTGAAACGTTGGTACGGATTATTCGTGATTATTTCAAGACACGTCAAATGACGTTTGACTGATTTATTAGAGTGGTATGAGATTATACTCTGTGAAATAATTTTTATCTTTACGTTTACGTAACCGTGACATGTATTTTATCGCGTCATTACGTATTGAATTATTTTTACGGAGTATCGTACGTGAACTAAGATCGAAAACACTACGTTGGTACGAAAATATTTGTAATTTTATATTTTAACTCGATATTTTGCGAAAAATACGCGTCTGAGCGGAAATAGTGGACGTTTGAGGAAAATATTTATTGTTACGTATTTTGCGAACAATTGTACGTCGTATATGGATGTGGAATTTTACTTGTAAAATGTACTTTTGTACGATATTTTCTGTATTTATAGCTTTATCGTAAGATAAGATTAACATAAGTTTATCGTTAAGTTGTAAAATGTAAAATGTAAAATGTAAAATGTAACATGTAAAATGTAACATGTAAAATGTAACACGTAACATGTAGGAGAGATCGCTGGTCTCTCAGAAAGAACATTAAAAAGAGAACGGTGTGAGAGCTGCTTAAAGGTAAGTCGGAATAGGAGAAGTCGAGGACACAGAGTGGGGCGAATTCATAGGTGTAGATAGCGGAAAAAATTTGCAAGTTGCTCCGAAAGCGAAAAGTGCAAGTTTTCGTCAGTGGAATCTCTTCCGAGTGTTTCTTTTTCCGATGGAAAAATAAGAAAAG
This sequence comes from Melipona beecheii, assembly GCA_032399605.1. Classification (NCBI taxonomy): domain Eukaryota; kingdom Metazoa; phylum Arthropoda; class Insecta; order Hymenoptera; family Apidae; genus Melipona; species Melipona beecheii. Next base: position 2,973 of record JAUCMO010000484.1, on the reverse strand, counting down.
GCGTTTGGGCGACGGGCCGGGAGTTTGTTTTTGGAAATTTTCGTATTTTTTCGGTGTTTTTCACTCTTGGACTTGGATTTCGGAGCAGCTTCGAGGGGGAAGCGGAGTTTTGGCCGGAGGAATCGAAACGGTCGGTGGACGCGGCGCATCGGCCGGTCGGAGGCACGGCGATTCGCGGCGGCTCGCGGCCGGGGTGGCTTTTGGATGGGGGGTGCGGATTTCGGAGCGGGGTCGCGGGCGTACGGGGCGGGTGGGGGGTGGCAGGGTTGGCGAGGGTGGGCCGCGGCTGGCCGGGCCGGGTGCGGCGGAATCGCGGCGGTCGCCGGGAGCGGTGGGCTGCGCTCGGTGCAATTCGGAGCAGTGAGTATATAGGGGGTGCGCGTAGGGGGTGGACCGGTGGGGTGGGCCGGCTGGGGTGGCCCGGTGGGCCGGCCGGATCGGTCGGGGCGAATTTGCGGCGGCCAGCGGGTCGCGGTTGCGGCGATTCGGGGTGTGGATCGCGGGGTGCGCGTAGGGGTGGGTCGGTTGGGGGTGGCCTGGGTCGGCCCGGTGGGCCGGCCGGATCGGTCAGGCGAATTTGCGGCGGCCAGCGGGTCGCGGTCGCGGCGATTCCGGGGTGGGATCGTGGGGTGCGCCTAGAGGGTGGGCCGGCGGGGCGGGCCGGCGAGCCGGCCCGACCGGCTGGGGCAGCGGCGGCGGAGCCGGCGTGGCCCCGCTGCCGCCGCTTCGGGGCTCGCGACTCGCGTGTAGTAGTGGCATGTTCTGATGCGGGCGGGCGGCGATAGCCTCTCCGGAGGGGGCCATCGGTTTTTGGGTGGGTCTTAGCCCGGATTCTCGCATCGGCGAACATGCTTTGTCGTTTCTTTGTTATTTGAATTTTAAGCCCGTAGAATTTTCTGCGTATCTGTTGCAAAAGTTTTGCAACCCGAACCTACAAATGTACTGGTCTAAACCTACCCCGAACCTTACGTGTAGCTGCCTTCAGTCTAACCCGAACCTTTCTTGTTTGCTTAATTGTTTTTTTTGTTTTTTCAGAGCTTTCGTTTTTCCGTTTTTTCGGAGCAGGTGAGCTTTTTTTGCTTGATGGGAGATTTTGGAGCATTTTTTCGTTTTTTTCGTTTTTTTCGTTTTTTTTTTTTTTTTTTCGTTTGCAGGAGTTTCGAGCTTTCGTTTTTAGAGCTTTACGCCGTGGAGAGCTTTTTTTTTTTTTTTTTTTTTTCGTTTTTTTCGTTTTTTTTTTTTTCGTTTTTTTTTTTTTTTTCGTTTTTTCGTTTGCAGGAGTTTCGGAGCTTTCGTTTTAGAGCTTTACGCGGTGGAGAGCTTTTTGTTTTTTTCGTTTTTTCGTTTTTTTCGTTTTTTCGTTTTTTTAGAGCTTTACGTTTTTTTTTGTTTTTTTGTTTTTTTTTTTTTTTTTTCGTTTTTTTTTTGCAGGAGTTTCGGAGCAGGTAAGCTTTCGTTTTTAGAGCTTTACGCGGTGGAGAAAAGCTTGGATGGGAGATTTTTGAGCATTTTTTTTCGTTTTTTCGTTTTTTTTTTTTTTTTTTTTTTTTCGTTTTTTCGTTTTTTTTTTCGTTTTTTCGTTTTCGAGTTTCAGAGCTTTCGTTTTTAGAGCTTTACGCGTTTTTTTTGCTTTTTTCCATTTGAGGAGTTTCTGGAGCTTTTTTTGCTTTTTTGCTGCTTCATAACCGATTTTCTAGTAATTTTCAGTGAAAATTGATTTTTTTTGTTTTTTGCTGTTTTTTATTGTTTTTTGTTGTTTTTTTTTTTTTTTTCGTTTTTGTTGTTTTTTCCTGTTTTTTCCTGTTTTTTGTCGTTTTTTGTCGTTTTTTGTCGTTTTTGTTTTTTTTGTTGTTTTTGTTGTTTTTCAGATTTTGTTAATTGGGATAGAATTTATAGTTTTTAATTGAATTTACGATGATTTATAGCAATTTTTAATTGGCACTGATGTGAATGGGCCGAGGCAGGTAATTTTAATGAAATTGTAATTTTTTTTTTTGTGTTTTTTTTGTATTTTTTTGTTAATTCGGCTAGAATTTAGTAGCGATTAATTGAATTTAATTTATTTATCGATTTTTGTTGATTTTTTTGATTTTCTTTGATTTTTTTACGTTTGCAGCGATGTGAATGGGCCGAGACTGTTATTTTATTAAATTGAAATTTTTTTTCGATTTTTTTTTGTATTTTTAGCATAATTGAGTGTGATTTTCAATTATTTATGAGAATGGATCGCAATTTTTTCAATTATTTATGGAAATTTTTTTTTTTTTGTTTTCTGTTTTTTTTTTTTTTTTTTTTTGTTGTTTTTTTGGATTTTTTGTTAATTTGGCTAGAATTTAGCAGCTTTTAATTGAATTTAATTTATTTGCTTTGATTTTTGCGATTTTTATTGATTTTTTTTTTTTTTGTGAATTTTTACATTTGCGACGATGTGAATGGGCCGAGGCAGTGTCGCTCAACTCATTTTTGTTGATTTTTAGTTTTGAAGTTTTTTTTCTTTTTTTGGAGGAATTTCGTGAATTTGAGGGGGGTGCAGGGGGAAAAGATGCGATCGAGGGGTGTATTTTATCGAGAGAAATCGGATCCAGTAGTTTTTGTTGCAATTTAGTTGATTTTTTTATGATTATTTCGTTTCGTATCGTGTAGCATGGGAAGCAGTGTCTCTCAACTTATTTTTTTTTTTAGCAGAAATTTAATAAAATTGATTTTTTTGCGTTTTTTTTTTTTTTGTTACTAATCGAATTCCGCGAGTTTTTGAGTCACGTGTATTTTTTTGAATTTTTTTAATTTTTTTTGAATTTTTTTTCGAATTTTTGTATTTTTTTTTTTAAGTTTTCTAGGCGTTTCGTGAGATTCTACGTCGTTTGAGATAAACTTTTTTCAACATTTTTTGAATTTTTTTGAAAAATTCCTAAGTTTTTTCGAAAATTTTTGTACTTTTGTCGAGCTTTAGACGTTTCTCGACATTTTACGACA
>JAUCMO010000480.1:0-32376 GCA_032399605.1 Melipona beecheii | reverse complement strand
TGGCGTCTGCTTGGGTAAGCTTAAACCGAGAGGTTCCAAGTCAGGTCGATCTCGAGCGAGAATCTCATTGCCAATGTCTGGCCTTCTTCTCGCTTTAAACGCGACGAAACCAGAAACAAATAAATAAATTTTATCAATGGTTGCGTCACGTTCGATTCAACTAAACTCAACCAGGCGATAACAGAGGCGATTGGAATCATTTTCGACGAGGTGACTGAACCACTTTCTCACGCCTCCTCCGGTGACTGGTGAAACACACAAGCGTTGCGACGCGGAGGAGAAATTTCGCCTGGCCGATCCAAACAGGAAGCCTCGCAGACGATCAACGTTTCTAAATATCTTGACAGAACGGCGTGGGCGTGCCCGTGCCATTTTCCATCGACTCCTACGCGTTCGCCAAAACACTCTTCTCTGGGTTTGATAATTATTTCTCCGAGTAAAAAGATGTTTCTTCTAGACATCCTTCTTTTTGCCTCGGAACAAGAAACAACACTCGCGAAAGTTGTCTCGATTCGAGATAGCTGGGCGAAGTTCAAGCGGCGAGGATCCCGTCCCGTTAACCTCTTACGTTGGAATGACGTGTCACGCACGTCGAGAATTGTTTTGTTCCGAAATTGCAATATTTTCTCAGTTTTAAGTATATATTGAAATATAACTCAGGTAAAAAAAATAATAAATTTATTCATATATATCATATCACCGACGAGTTCAAAGGAAAGCGACGAATTAATTGTTGTATATGGTTTGGGTCACTCGTTATGGTCCGCAATCAGTTGCCAGCGCAAGTGGTTAATGGCAGATCGAGGGTCTTAAGCGCGACCTTATCCGAGAGCGTTTCCACCTTACGGCCTCAGAGAGCCGCTCGTAAACGGGCGATACTTATGGCACGCGTAACTCATGCCGATATGTTAGCGGACCTGCGACACACACGTATATAACACGCATCCTTTTTCTCATCTACAAAGAGCCAAAGAGCCAGATAGACGAGAAAGAGAGAGAAGGACAGAGGTAGCTCGCGCAAGAGCGAGGTAGGGACCGTGAACGCGCGCGTGAATCTTCTTTCCCTCTCTCTCTCCTTCTTTCTCTCTCTCTCTCTCTCATTCTCTCTATGCTGGTGCACGTACAGCCGGTCAGACGTTTTACGGTTCGTCGAATCTTGAGGCGACGACCTCTCCCCCGAGGGCAAACGAGCCTACGGATTTTGTAATGATTTCACCTCCTCAACGCCGTGAGCGAAGATACGGCGTATCTGAACGTGAGCGAGGAAGGGGTGGGTGGCACCAGGGGTCACCACTGTTGGCAAGGGAACGTGCGTATCGTCATATCGTGGAATATCGAGGCGGTCCTCGGTTGACACAACGCGGTGCATTCTTCGTATTACGTGTCTCCGTACAAACACGTTCGGTATTAGTCAAGTTACACACACACACGCACACTTGTTCAAGTTGTGTTTCAGGTCAAGTAGCTTTAAGTGGACGTATTTCGTGGAATACCACCGTCGGAGCAATTGCATGTGAAATATCAATTATCGCGTTGACTGTTAATCACGAACACGGCAAGAATGCTACTTTCATCAGTTTTGTGCCGCGTGATTCGAAACTCTGCGAAATTTGTTTAATTTAAAGAATAGCAGGTGAGGTCGATATGATTACACGTGGTCCGCGCGAGGAGAACGAAGACGAACGGAATCGTCAAAGCCGTAAACTTTGGTAACTCTTTGAAGTTAGGTGGGTTTAAAATTGTCCCACATTTTTTTTGACAATTAATACATATTTTTTAACTCATTGTTTTTGGAAAAAAGATGTGTCTCAATGAATTTTATTTAAAACGTTAGCTACATGGTGAGATTATTTATGCCTCACTCTGTAATAAAGAATTTATTTAAATATTAGTTTTTTTTTCATTTTAAGAAATATTTTATGCTTAATAATTGAAATAAACGTTTTTTTCCTTTTTTTATATTAAAAAAAAATTTCGTGTAGGTAGAGTTTTTTTTTCTATAAAATTGTGTGCCCCTGAGGGTAAAAAGGTTTGCAACCCCTTGAGATGAAACTCCAGCGTACGACTAACCTGTTTTCGTTGCCACTGCAACATTCTTCTGTCTACCAGAAGAGTAAACGATTCGTTTTCCCTTTGTTTCCACGAGGGATGGATATTATCTAGATTCCAACGGCGATGCTGTAACTTGTCGTTCGACAAACAGTTACGGAGCAAACAATGGTGCGTTCGCGGAGGGCGGAAAAAAAAAAGGAAAATTCAAGCGAGAGACAGCTATTATTGTTTGGCAATGTCTCTCGCGTTTATGGCGAGCTCGTAAGATCCCCCGCAGAGCAAGAGATCTCTCACGCACGTGACTCACGTGATGAGACGATCGTGGACAAAGGGAGAGAAGACTCGGTAGAATGTGATTCAGTCCTCCGTCCGAATGTACCGCGATTACGCGTATTTCTTCTTATCTAGCATTTTTTTTTCTTCATTTTTGCACCCTTTGCACTCGACTGTCCCTTCCGAGGAGACGTCACACTTGAATCTAGCCAACAGCTCGGACTTCCTCTTTTATAATTTGCTGATAATTATAACGAACGTACACACTTGGTGTTCTGGTATGACGTGATGTATAATAGTGAAGTATAATGTCTGAAGAGACGTCCAGAGTGAAAGCTATAATAACGACAAGAACAAAAAAAGAACAAAAGAATCTCAGAAAGAAGAAATTTCTGAGTCGACTGATTCACTCAATAATTCACATAAACTAGGCCACGTGGACTACGTGGACAGTTAATTTACGTCCTACAAAAAAGCTACTTCCATTCGCGAAACCGTTACAAAAATAGTTATTTCGTCGAAATTCTGAAACGTGAGCTAAATTTTCTTCATGTACCACGAATAAAACAAAATTAAATTAAATTTTTTCGTTATAATTGAAATTAAAACATTCGTCCTTGAAAGGTTAGAAAGTTTATTGAAAGTTTAAAAATGGCGGAGGATATTATTTTTTTCTAGAGATTGAAACTACTTAGGTATCATTAATTCATATATATTATACTCGTTATAGCACCAATGCACGTCGACGATTGCTTTAAATTTAAACGATCACAAGTTGGAAAGATACAATCAACAAAATCTCGCGTTAAATACCATTTGAATGATTATTTCCAATACTATATTATTTATTTATTTGAAGCGACGATTCGTAAATAAGGATTAAATTTCGACGGCTCAAATTAAAGACTGCAGTACTGAAGATACATAATGTAATTGTTGCATGATGTACTCTTCCCCCTCCCCCCCTTTTTTTACGTCGGCGACGAACGGTCTATCTCGAAGAGACAAAGGCGAGACGTGCTAAGCGTCGGTGAGGAAAAAAAAGAAAAAAGAAAGAAAAAAATCGACCGACGTGCAGATGCTTCGATTGACTGATAATCGCAGAGCTCAACCGATCACAGAGTTCACCGAGGTGACAACCTTCGTGTTCGCGCCGACCATCCGTTATATACTCTCTCATTAAACAAATTACTTGTGTTCTTCTTCGTTGTCGCGAAGCTTTTGCGAAGGATTAATCTGGCGAAGAAAAGAGAAAAAAGAAGAAAGAATGGTACAAAAAAGAAAGAGGAAGAAAGAAAGAAAGAAAGAAATAAAGAAAGAGGGATTGAGACGATGGTAGGTGGAAGTGCATTGGCCTCCGCGCGAGAGTATGGAGAGACGTAACGTATGAAAAGTATTCATTGCACGGAAAATAGCGTATAGAAGAGCAACGGCAGGCTATACACAGGGTGTCCTGAGTTTAAATGTCAAAAGTCACTTCGAGAGCGTACAGACCTAACTGTGAACTAAAGAAAAAAAATCCTTTAGAGGATCTCTGAAGGAAATGCTCGTTTTTGCTCCATTTTCGAGAAAATCGTTTTAGTTTTATTCAGTAAGTTTATTCCAACTGAATGTGAATCAAATGGATTGAGATTCTTTTTTTTAGCTGCAGTGCACCAAACGTTACCAGAACAATATCTAGATAATCAGAGATGTTTCCATATAACGCAAGTGACCAATCTTTTGAATACTATTTTCATTAACGTGGATCTAAATACATTTGAATGATTTGATTGCTGTTTATTGATTAATGTTCATAGAATCAGTTCAAGCTTGATCGCAAACTGATTATGCTGAGACTGACTACAGTCTCGATTAATTAAATGTTGAACTAAGATTAACTGATCGAGGTCGAATTAAGATCGTTCTATTTTTTGGGCTTCGTTAGCGTTTGCCGACTCTCTTTCAGTATACCTCGAGTGTGCAGTGGAAAAGAGGTGTCAAGGCCACGTGAGGTTGGATGACTTGGCAATCGAACAGATTTTCCATGATTCCTCTGGGTATCCGTCAATACGATGATTGAATCGTTCCTAGACTTCGCGAGGCCCTTCAACATCTTCGTTTCACTGCACGTCTGCGGAACATCTTTGTCTGAAGTATTATTGAAATTAATTGCGACTTGGGTGGCCATAATATTGTATACAGTTTGTTCTAGATTTCATGAGAAAATTTGTTAAGAACGTGCATTACGTGTTCTTGATAGATATTATAAGACAATATAACAAAGGAAACAAATGAGCAAAAGAATCATTTTTTCCCTCCTTTCGCGATTTTCTCCAAAACGAAGTGAAAACGAGCGAACTTTTAAAGGACATTTTTCTTTGGTTCGTCAGCCCCCTGCATGCTGCCGGAAGTTTTAGATTCGGGACACCGCGTACATTCGCAGGAGGTAACGGAACGAAAGTTTTTCATCGCAGAAAAGTTTGCCGAGCAGCGACAGAAGAGAGGCAAACTCCTCCGCTGCTCGTTACCGTTCCTCCTTTTTCCCGCTTCTTTTCGATAATTATCTAGATTGTTACTTGGCTTTCACGCGTCGCCAAGAATAAAACCGAAGCGCATCGACGCTCGTGCATATATAGCACATCGCGACAATGTTGCTCGGCGCAGCTATCGACGAGCATTGTATAATTAATGCACACGTTATACTCGACGCATAAAATTTACGTGCGTCTATTCCCCGTTAGTCGCGGCGCGTTCGTCCCTTCCCAACGAGCCACTGGGCACTGATGTCCAACGAGCTTTGGACGGTCGTTGACTCTTCAGCTAGTCGCTGAAGGGTCACACGAAGAACCCGAGGCGCGCTCCCAGTTGATAAGCCTCGGCGACCAAGTACCGCCGATCCTCACCTGTCGTCTCGCTAATTCGCGAAACGGTCGTGACAATTTCGATTGTCGAAAATTACGTTCTCTTCACGATGTTCGATCACGATGTTGGAGTATTGCATTTAGACGCTGGATACGCTCGTAACCACGGATTTCGCGAGTCCTCGCGAGCAACGACGCAAAAGCTACGCGACTCGGCGAGAGCGAGGGACGTAAGAGGAAATTGGAGAAAGCAAAGAGAGGGTGGTTGACTGGGAGAGGAAGATTCAGCGACGGCCCGCGGAGAGGACGAGGGGAGAAAAAACACACACACACACACACACACGCATGCACGCAGTTGGAACGACGACGCGGAAGGGGGATGAAAAGAAGAAGAGGCACGCGGAGGATCGATAATTCCTGTATTTACTCACCTCGTACACGTTCGGGTGCCAAACTTTCGTCATAAATCGGATGCTGGGTGGACTGTACGGGTAATCCGGCGGGAACTTCATGTGTGCCTGCAACAGAGAGAAAAAAACACACGCGTGTTACGACGCTGCATTCGACGCGAATGGATCTCGATAATAATCGAAATTTATCGTGTTACATTGTCAAAAAAAAAAAGGACGTCGTTTCGCAATTATCGGTTTCGACGCTGACAAAAAAGTGAAAGTTATTATAATATGCGGTCCCAGGAAAAATCGAACGAGAACGATAGACGGCTAGAGGCGCGCGTCTCGAGGGGCTCGAGGGAAACGTAATTGCGCGAGGGTGAATTTACCCGGAAAACAGCCGAGGGTAGTCAGTAAAATTCTATCTTTTTTTTTGCGTATCGAAGGGATCGTCCTGCGACTCGACAGAGCGAAGGCTGTTCGTTAAAACGCCATTCGGAGCGTGCACGCGTGTTGGCATTCAACGACGAATCGTATAATCATTTTCTGAAAAGGTAAAAACCAGCCGCGAGACAAAGGAGAGATATCGCCAATAATGGACGCGTAATGAACACGTAGCTCTGTTTCGATAATAACCGCGGCGGAATAACGACAATAAGGTATCAGCAAATTGACGATCATCCGCGGTATCGTGCGGTGAAAACTGCGCACAGCGGTGGCTGAGAGAGAAGGGACGCGTTTCCCTCGCGCGCACGGGGTCGTATTGGTACAGAATGAATCCGTTTCACACACGCAGGGTCGTACGTAAGGGTCGTCCCGACGTTGTTGGGTCTTGACTTTCGTCGATGGTTCGCCGACGGGATGCTATATTGATCGCAACCTGGTCATGGCCCAAATATCCACCTCGTCCTCCGGGATAACGGCGTCCCAGAATTAAGTTACTTTCCATTCTGCCTTTGTTTGTATTTCCGCGGCTAGAATTATCCCGGGAGCTTGGAGTTTCGCGTTTCGGATCTCTGCGTCGTGGAATTCCCCCCGATCGAACCACTGTGCTCTCTGCTACGAAAATCTTCGATTTTAACATTCTGAAGAGTACTTTCGATGGTCCGAACGCTTTCGAAGCGATGCAGGAACAGACGAATCTTCGAACCGGCAAGTTCCGTAACAAGCAGCGTTAATTGCGTTGCGCTTTTCGATACGACGCGAGAAAATCGATTCGGAGTTATCAGTCAGTAATCTCACGCGACATCGTGCAGGCAGGAGAGGTATTCGTGGAATCGGGGACAAGATCGATTGTCCGTCCAATCGTTTTACGTTTTCCCGAAACGATGCAGAAATAACGCGATGTTCCACGATCGAACGCGGAATTCCCTCGATCGAAAAGGGAAATTGTGCGCGATACGATTGAAAAAGCAAGCAATAGGGAGGAAAAAAAATGGTAACACTGTCTGATTATGTGACGTTCGTTCGATTTTTTAATAATGCAATGCTCTTGACACGTGACAGCATTACCTTGGCAATAACGTACTAGACGGTGAAAAAACATTATGTATAAGCACGTACATTCATAGATGTACGTTTGGAGATCTCAGTGTGGAAAAAAACGAATGGTAAAAACTCTTCTGCAAGCGTCAGCTGTTATAAAGTACTATGCAAATCGATATTACATATTTAATAGGTAGAACAAGTTGCTAACTGGATTTTATAAAAATACGAATTACGTGTACGAAAGAAATCACGTAGGTAACACGTGCTTGTAAAACTCTGTTTCACGTAGCACGAATAAAGTTCGTCTCGTCAAAAAAAAAAAAAAAAAAAAGAAAAAAAAAAAAAAAAGAAAACGAAGAGTTCGAAGATTCTGTTCGAATGACGACTAAAATTCGAACGAAAAGTTTAAAAAGCAGGAGCGTTTCGATCGCGTGATGATACGTAGAAACGGAGCACGTTAGAAAGATGACCCATTTTTTGTTTGTCGCGATATTTCAAAGGGTCGTTTACTCGCCGGTTTTTCGCCCGTCGACTCGACTGCGCCCCGACTGTGACCTATAAATTTCCTCGACCTATTTCGGCGATAAGCACTTGACGGTCACCCTTTAGATGGCACTGCTCACCGCCGTTCCTTGAAAAACTTCGCGCCAATTCAGGAGGATCAAGGAGCGCCCCAAATCAGGAAGACAGGAAGACATCGTGTCCCCTTCGAGCCTTATTTAACACACTTACACTCTTTCGAACGAAACTCACAGAAAAACGGACTTGTCATGTTTATATCTTCACTGACGTGATCTTTAAGTACCAGGCAAATTGTGTTCTGCTCTTTCGCAAAATGAAAAATTCTGGTTAATTCTAATAACTTTTTCTGACGATCGTGGTCGATCGTATATTAGCGACATTGCTAGACACAGGTGAGAAGAGCAAACACGTGGTAATAAAAGATCCAACATACAGCCTAATTGCAAACTTGGTCATCCAGCGATAGAAAAAGTAAACTAACTCGCGAAAGTATCTGAACGTCTATCACAGAGAATTTTTGAAATGCAATACATATTTATAAAAAGTATCTACAAGTGTTCGTAAGTCCGAAGAAAAATTAGCCGTGAAGCGAAGAAGAGTGGCGTGACCCGCGCTCAGTCGGTAAAAATAAGAAGCACACGTGACTCTCGACCTTCGAAATTTCTGAGATGTTTGTCAAAGGCACAAAAAAAGAAAACGTAAGAAACGCACAAGTATTCTTATAAATATCCACGGTTATCTGTTCGTCATTCGCAGTAAAACACGAAAATGGAAGGTTCGTACTTGCCTCTCGTCCATAAACGCTCGAAATAATTTCATTCTTTCCCCCTTCGTTGTACTACAGTGTATGCTTGAGCATATACTTCCGTCGATTCTGGGATTTTTCGAGTCGCTTAGTCATTGAAACTTTAATCTCTCTCGCGATATTTCTTTGTGCATCTTCAGTCTTTCTCTCTTGGAAATGTTTCGCACAAATTATGCGTATACTTTCGCTCGAAAATTCCAAGTTAATGACCTCGTTATCGCGATCGGTGAGTATCAACGCGACTCTGTCCACGGACGAGCAAAGTACCCGATTGCGGGCTTCAAATTCACGGACGCGAGCAAAAGCGGAAAGACAAGAAAAAGCAAGTTTCGTTACTCCTACTTTCCATTCTTACTTCTCGTAGAATCTCCCGTCTCGTGCCATGCATCTACGAGTTGCAATGGGAAACCGGGCACGTACTTCGAGCACCAGCAGTTTTACGTCGAGTTGGACTCTCGCGTAGCCCATCTTTCACCGCGTTCAGGTGAAAGGATTAAATAGGTCAAAATCAGGAGTGAGGGGCGGACAGGACAAGACACGACACGATACAGGTAACACAAACAAGTATGCACCGAGGAGAGCCATTTATCGGTGACCTGTTTGCGAGATACGACGGTTTATACGACCCGTGAAAAAGATCTGATCCGTGCATGTTAGCCAGAATGGCGCTAGGTGAAAGTCAGTTCAGACGATTCGAGGGATGCCGGCCAAAGATAGACGCGAGACAATGCTCGATGGTGTTTTATGTAACGTGGCGACTTTGCTGGGTCCTCGAAAGAGAAACGATCGTTGACAGCGAGTTATGATTTCCGCTCGGTAAATGGAACTGTCGGTGGCGACTGCGCGCGATTGTGTTCCTACGATCGGAACGTTATTCGGCCGACGAATCTGCGGCCACGTCGCGTATCTGTACACATTCCTCGTCGATTAAACGGAGAGCGCTTCAGGATGAATTCGATCCCGAGAAGAGTCGCGTTTCTACCTGTGCCACATCTGAGCGATAATCGCAAACGTGTTAAAATACCACGGGGCCGCGTTGCGACGATTTTCGATTTCAGCTGGTTGGCAAAGATTTTGTAACAGGAAGTGACGAATGCCCTCGATTTACGTGTTACTGAATTTTATACGTTATACATATGCGTTACACATATCAATCATACCACGCTCTTAACACTAAAACTACCGAAATGATCAAAATGACTAATTCATAATTTTTTTTTAGATATATATATGACAGATGCAAAACGGTGTATTTTTAGAGGTTTAAAACGAATAAAAGTATTTTTTTCACTTTAATATCTCTGATGAAAATTCTATGCTTTAGTCCTTGGTAATTAAAGACGTGCTTCACACGTACGGCACGCACGCAGCCAAATTTCGGCACGTGGCAGTATATGTATATTTCAAGCTAGACAGCATATATTTCCACGTGGCGCATTTCCCGAATCAATCGCTAAAACGGATGTCAACTCAATTTACTATCACTTCTCGAGTTCTCTATTATTTTACAATAGCTCGAGAAAATATTTGAACATCCGTAGAAACTTTTGATCGACGCGTTACGTTATTATAATACCATTAGACAATAATCGTAATAATAACGACGTTGTTTACGACAGAGGCGCGTTACGACTATAAAGCGCGGGTCTAGAGTCTCGTTGAGAGACACCCACGTAAGTAGATGTTGATCACGTGTATAGAACGATACGATTCGCAAATAACGGTGTTGCTGTCAGATCCGTGCTCGTTGCGGCCAGTTACACTGTGGGAAGATAGGTAACGCTCGCGTTACGTGAATAAGCGTTCGTAAATTCATAACGAAGCAGAGAGTGGTTTAGAAAGCGGACGCGAGCTGCACAAAAAAAAGACCGTATAACTGTACGGCAGTGATACACGATTCGGTTTCTGCTCGCTGAAGACTAGACTGATGCAGCAAAAACGAAGTAACTTAAAAATATACTTTTCTTAAAAATGTACACGTACCGTGGAGCATATGAGACACTTTTCATTTTTTAATTTTGAATCGCAATCGCACGTACGATTGCAATTCGCGTAATATATCGTAAGCGCCGGTTTGAAAGCATTTGCTGGAACCAATAGTGCCGCATCGCGAGATGTATTATCGATCTTATGAAAAAAATCCGATAAAAAGTACTTTACAGAAAGCTATGGAAAATCAGCATGGAACGCGATCGATCCGATTATATTGAGTAATCTTTAATTTTCAGGATTACTCAATGCTGCCTGAAAGTCGCCGCCTAACTTGTACGACGGAAACATTCGTCGAATCGTAACACGGGTAGATTACAGCGACGATAGCCACTGAAACATCTATTATTGAGGAAATCAGCGATCCGCCACGGTAAAATTACTCACTCACTGTTGTTACTTTTCTGGTCAAGGTAATCATAATATTTCGCGTGTCATCATCGAATAACACCTTTGGAATGTACAGGTCGTCAAAGTTGGCGGATTTTTGAGAGATGGAAATGCGAAAGAAAGTTGAAAAATTATTAAAACAATACTCGTGTTACAACGATAAAATTGTGCATAACGCACATAATGTTTAAGAGTAATATTAAGATTGTGCGTAACATGTATAATCTTGTGTACAACAACACGTAATCTTACATGTAAAAAAATATGTAACCGTCTTTAGTAATCAAAACAATATCAAAGGCAAATGATACGTTTAAACTTGTATCCATTGAAAGAGACAGCAGAAACATAACCAACAAAATGAAAAGTATGCCCCCGAATGTGATGTTTACATGGAAAAAAGGACACGAATAACGGAGTTTTTAACTCGGCCGAGTTTCCAAAACGAACAAAAGCCAAAATTCAAATTCAAATTCAAATAATTACCTTGAAGTATCCTCCTTGGTAAAGCGTATCTGGGGGCCCGAAGATAGCTACTTCCCACTCAAACATGTTGTCCTCGTTAACGAGTTTTACTCGGAATCCCTCGACGGGCTCCTCTTGAAGGCTTTTATATTCGAGGGCAAGTGCCCTTAGTGCGCTGCTCGTTGTTTGTGCCATATTTCTCTTCTGGAAGTAGAGTCTGCAATCTGTTCCAGGAAGCGGAACGTCCTAAAACCTGCCGAAGTGGTACCACAGAACACTATAGTCGGACGGACGCCTTTACACTGCTCCTTCTCGACAGAATAAATTTCCAGACAATTTATGGCTTTTACTACGGTTCCGTTAGCTTTTCCTCGACGCACCGTGACCTTTCACCCGCGGCAGGACGTTTTCTATGATGATAGTACGATTCTGCACATCAAATAAACAAAGAAATATGATCAGACCCACAAACTGCGAAGTGCCCCTCCAATCAACAATATAGTATTCCCAACGCACGCACCTCTAACAAAACAGCTGACGTACCGTCTGCGTCAGCGTTGCTTCTCGCGCACGCGCGCTCCGCTATTCCCTATTTTTCTTCCGTGAAACTTTCCCAACGAAAATTTATTCAGAATACACCGATCGTGTTTAAACTGACTGGTAAGCCTTCTTTTACATTATTTCGGTTGACGCCTAAAAACTTGGAACAACCGAGTATGAGCAGTTTAATAAGTTTCTAGACTTTCTGTTTCTTGATTGGAAAGTAAGTCTCCAATCACGTGACGCGTAAAGAAGCTATATACGCATGTATATAGATTGTCGCTCAAATCTTTCTTGCAAAACGGAGTGCTGATTGTATGTTTTTGCGTAGGTACTAACGGAAAGAACCAATCAGAGGGCAGCAATGCGTACGGTATTCTCATTGGATGGCGTTGGACAAGAGCACGAAAATGTAACTCTATTGGATATTAATAATTAGTCAATGTGTATGAAATCTTCATAGTAGATGTTATGTGGTTAATGCCCACATGACAAATCATGTTTTTGAACTTAATTAAAAAAACACGATATTGCACAAGATACGAAAGATAAAAGATGTATAGACTTTTTAATATTAAAGTACGAATAAATATAAAAAAAATATTTTAATAAATAATATTCTTATTGTATTTTTGTAGTACGTAAAATCGTTATAAAAAATTTGTTGATACATGATGACATTTAATTTCTTTTGTGTATTTATCCCCACTTTGCACGTATGGTGGTGTAACATTTTATCCTAGAGTTAGTTAAGTCAGGTTCTCCGTACATCGCAGACGTTGCAACGTAATTCATACGCTTTATACAACGTGATTTATCGAATTAATTCGTACTGAATACATTTATTATATACAAAATTCACAATGCCTGCTTTGAACGCACCTCTTGTAGACCCTGATCTTTTTAAAACTTTTGCATTTTGGGGTAGTATACTTGCTATAAAGTTACTCGCAATGGCACCATTAACAGCACGCTACAGATTTAAAAATATGGTATGTATCAACTTATATTTTATTAACGTGCGATAATTAAAAAATTATCTTTTTTTGTATTGTATAGAAAAGTAGAAATTATAATTTTTATCTTTATTGTTGCAGGTATTTTTAAACATTGAGGATACAAAAGGACTAAAAGGAGCAAAAGTTAATACCAATGATGCAGAAGTTGAACGCGTACGCAGAGCACATTTAAATGATTTAGAAAATATTCTTATATGGTATATCGTTACATTCGCTTGGTTAACCACAGGACCTTCTGTATGGTTAGCTACAAATTTAATCAGGAGTTTTGTAATTGCTAGATTTGGTCACACAATATCGTATGCTATTTTGTCAAAACAACCTCATAGAGCAATAGCTTTCTTTGTAGGCTTTCTCATTACTGTATATCAAGCAATTACCACTGTCTTGCATTATTATTAAAATGTTAACATTCCCGTTTTATTTTTGTATATTCTTTAATTTTTATTAACGTTGTAATTATTAATAAAATGCATTAGAAACTTAAATAATATTTTAATTACTTAAACCTCTATGTGCATTGAAAGACTTCTTCCCTTCATCTTGATATCAAAATGACTTAAAAATCAATTGTAGATAACTAATACTGTATCAATTATCACCAATCTCGTTTCGTATAATGATAATATAAAGCTTTATAGCAATTTGTATGCCAATATGGAATTAATATAAATTTGTTGTTATTTAATATGTTTGAATTTATGTATACTATATTCTTGCAATAAATCTTATTAGTCTTACTTGATGGAAATATCTTTGAATTTAGCTTAGTATGAAAATATAGTGGACTTTGTATCATGAATAATGTAAATTGTGTGTAAATCATTTTATTTGCAAGTACTAATGAACATACATGCATAAATGTGTATGTATAGTGGTCAAAAGTGAAATTATTTATTCTTAAATGGATGGTGTAATTATTACTTATGTACAAAACTACTATGTTTAATATACGTATTATATAAATTAAGAAATATCTGGATTATAAAACTTTCGTATGTGTATATAAAACATTTATCTTTAAAGAATCATGTTGTTGCCTATAATTATCTTCAATACCACAAGTCACGTTATTAATGTCAATAACATTTGTTTAAAATTCGAAAAATTTAGAAATTATCCCTTTCACTTTTGTTAATTACATTCTTAATACAAAAATATAATTATCGTTACATTTGCTATATTGCAAGGACGACTGAAACACACTCGTCGCACTTTGTTTTTATTGGTTATATTTTATCGGAAGTCATTCCCGGTAGTCGTATATTGCCGCGTTATAATCTACATAATAGAAACGAAGTACGCATGAGCAGACGTTGTTGTGCGCGGTCGTCATGGCGACGTTGTCTCGACGCCAATGGGCGCGGGAACGTCAGACGTCGCGATGTATCTGTGAGGTGCGAACCGCCGTCGGTGCAACGGCGTCCCGCCGTTACCGAATGTGTGCCAAACGTTTGTTCTGTTTCGTCGGGGAAACAATGCGTTGTCTCATTGCGTACACCTCCGAACAATCAACATCACGACATCGCGATTCGGCAGTGTTCGAAGAAACCACTGTCATCAGTCGTCGACACGATGTCAATTCAGTCGATATGACGCGTAGAAATTCTGACAGGAGGATATAAACTGAAAGGTGAGTGTCAACTTGACTTTCCAAACTCACCGAAACTTCCTTACCGATATATAATAAAAATCACGCGGTCACCTAAAAGGGAAGTGGGAAGGGAAGATGAAAATTTGACGTTTCATACCGTTTATGTTGGTTGGTTAAGATTTGAACGCACGATAGCATCTCGGGAGCAACATTTGCTTCAAACACATCTCAACCGTTTAACCCGATGCACGTAAAACGCGAGAAAGATCGTACGTTAAGCGGAGAACGCAAAGTGGGATTCTTTTCTCCCTTTGATCTGATGTAAGTACGGGTGCCTTTGTACGCGGTACATGAAATCGGACGTGGCTTGTCTTTGATCAGTCTTCCGGAAAGCGCAATTTCTATGGTTTCCTATTTTCCTGGAAATTTCGTTCGTACGAAAATAGCTTTGCTTCGAATCGTTCGTTTGAATGCAAACGAAAATTGTTGTTCAACGTTCGAAGTTTAAATTTTGCATCGAGAAGTTTTGCGAGAAGTTTTGTCACAGCGTCAACGACGATGCCGCACGCCCGACAGCAATGTTAGAGCGGTTGCCGCTTCACAGGGGTTCCACACACGATCCGATTTCCTCGTAAGCTAACGTCCACTGTGGAGTATCGATCAATTGCGATCGACGCAACCAATAATTCTTGGACGCTAGGAAGAACGAAAAGAAGAAAGAAATCACCTCGTGTTAATATTTAAACAATCTATCGTGCTTACATATTCGCCATTCTGTCGTGACTCGAATATAAGGGTGTACGTTCGTGCGACAATTGTGATCGATTTACATCGCGCTTATTTCTACCGTTCACCATATTCCGAGCATATGTGGATCGCGATATGGCCCGTTCTTTCAGTACCGCCTTCATGTACTTTCTATTGTTTCATCAATACTCTCTCTGGTAACCGCATCTGCAGCGCTAGAGAGATATACCTATATACGTACATACGTGTATATATATCCGCCCGCGTGGACGCGTCCTTGTATAAGCACGATCCCCGTTGTTCTCCTGTTTGATCTCGATAGAATTCTACGGGAGGAAGATAGCGTTCGCGTGGCGATCTAAGCCAAAAGGCCGACGTCTTAAAACGATTCCTTCCAAACAATGTTGACATTAGCGGTGGATATGATTATCCGTGACGTGAAGTGTGCGTGGTACGCGACATATTGACCTCGTAGCCTCTGTTCTCAAGATAAGAGGTCCCTTTCATGCGTGCCAATGCTGCCTGCGGTCTGCTTTGCACGCGGCTCGATAACTGTCGATACTGCCGACAACTTTCCGTTCTGCGGTTTGGTCTTATGCGTGAACCACCGGACGAAATTGCATCGTAATTACATTTCTATCGATAACCTTTGGTGACTGTCACCATTTGTTACAGCGAAATCTGTCTCGATATGTGTGTATATATATATATATATATATATATCCATGATGACAAAAAGCGTAAGATTAATCAACGTCATGCACACTTTTCGATCAATTATGTACCGCGTTTGCTATTTGCTTCGCGTGCCCCAATTCCAGTATCCCTTTTCTCTCGGCGCAACAATGACACCAAGTTGAATTGGGTCTGGGCAGTCCGGTTTCTCAAAAGTACGATGATGAATTGCTTAGCGTCGCGCGTACATGGAGCGATCTTGCTCAAGTAAATGCAGATTGACAACCACTGTTACAAGCCTGTAATTTAGTGTCATGGCCGTGTACGGAGAAACGCGATCTCTCGTCTACTTACGTACGCGGCTGGCCACGTATTGGATATATCGCGATATGGGCCTTACGAACACTCTCGAATATTTATCGCTGTATTAAGGATTGTTCGAGAACAGACTTTACCCTTACCGCGACTGAGCAAACCGGACGAAACAGTCCATGACATCACCGGCCTGCAAACGCATTCGTATCATCCCCCTACCATCTTGTTCGTAAAATTCGTACGTCCGCTTATATGGATCGTTTTGCCTCGAATGTAACGAGAGGCGACGCCTCCTCCTCTCGACTTTTTGTTCGTATACATATTCCGATACATACAACGTGGAATCCGTATCAGTTTCCTTGAACGTAAATCAATGCGAAGTACATGGATGTGTCCCCGTTCCATAGATCCTTGTTCATAACCGTGGGATTAAACCGATCGGTATGTTCCTGAGCGCGATCATTTTTATGGTCGGCTCGCCGATGAAATTACCATCAAATTCTTCATTATACGCTCGGAAACTGCTAGTTAAACCGCTTAACGGTCTTTTCATTTGGTTTAATGTAATTTCGTTTGGCTTCGTTGATCGCATTATTACATGTTTTCCACGCTGCTGTTTACCATATCGAAACACCGTTCTCCATTATGCAGTTTTCCCCTCGATAAAATTGATCCTTTCGGAGTCCTGATTTCGTGGCTCTTGCGAAGGGCCTTCTTTTGTTGAGCGGGAAATGCTTTCTCGCAGTTTGAACTAAAATTCAACGTCAAATTTCACGGGGGAACGCGAAAGTTGCCGATAATCGAATAGGTGTATGAAGGTGTATGTGTCGTGTGCCGTACGCGAAAGTGCCGTAGAATTTATACACGAGCAAGCAACGTGCAGCTTTGGTGATTTCATGAGAATGACGTATTTTACGTATTCAACGGTATCCATGCGTGACCGTGCATTCGTTTCGCTTTGTGCGATAATGATGAGACCGGGTACAAAGAGCGTTGTAAGTACATGTATATAACGTTCCGGTCGAAAGCTTTTGAAGTTGCTGCATTATTAAAAACGAAAACTGTTTTTTATCACTGAAACCCGGAAAATCGGGCCTCTTTAGGTGCAACGCTGATGCAACGAAAATTAGCGATTGGTTGATTTGGCTCACGTGATTCGTGAGGGGGCGTGGGATAGACCTCGAGTAGGAGTGGCGATTCAAATATTTGCGTATCGATAAAATTTTATGGCAAAAAAGTCGTCTTCATTTCCTATATATAGTCAGAACAGTTGCTTCTGGGCCTTTCAGTGAGACGAATCGTACTGAGGTACAAGTCGTGCAGTTTTTTCAAGACTGTGCGTTGCATCATCCCAAGTATGGCACTGTACGAATGAATGCTCCTCGCGCAAATTGGAGATTATCAGAGTTGAAGGTGGTATTCGCGAAGGAAAAATTCGAAGCAGGTATTTTAATTATCCGCGAGTTATTTTGCGACAGAGAGAGAGAGAGAGAGGCCGATAGGACCTCGAGATCTGGAAGACTGGATGGAACGGCGCGCAAGGGGTCGTTATAGAGGTCAGAGTACATTGCTTCGTTTTAGAAGCGGAATTACAAAAGTTTCCCTTTTAACGTTAATTAATAAGAGAACGCGCCGTACCGTGCTTCATTATAGCGCTATCCATTATAAAAGGAGCCAGCCGGGGCCGTGTTTCAAGTTGGGCAAGCTTTCGATTCCCTTGAGAGGGACGTGGAAAAGGATAGCCTGATTTGTGCGAGACTTACCGCTGACTTTTTCTTCATATATACTTAACCCTGTTAACCATAAGGATCGCCCGTGAGAAACGATCGATCTCGATCCGTCGCACGTAACGTTGCTTGGCTTGACACGCGCGTGGCTTGGCCACGCTTTGGAATTCGATCGCATCCTTCTTCGTGAGTAAATGCGAATGGATCACGCGAGTTTCAAACTGTTGTCCCGTTTCGTTTTTATCGTCATTCGATTTTCACCATGCTACCATATCGAGTACTCGTTCTTTTTATTCGACTCAACTTTTTGTTCGCTTCTCGCTTCTTCGAGAAATTCGACTAGCTCGTGGTGTTGATTTTGATCCTTTGACAAACTTCTTTCGACTACGAGCAATTCATTTACGAAGCATCATCGCTTAAAATGAAACGACATAGCATTGGAAATAATCATTCAAATGGTATTTGACGCGAAATTTTTTTCATTGTGTATTTTTAACGAGTGATGTCATTTAGATTTGTTGGAACAAGTGTAACATACGAGAGTTAATTATACCCAAATAGTTTCAATCTCGAGAAATAATATGCTCCGCCATTTTGTAAACTTTCGTAAAAAGCAACAAGAAGTCTAGCTTGTGCGAACTGACTTGAAGCGTCTTTGTTGTAGCTTTCACTCTAGGCGTCTGTTCAGATGTTATGCTATTACGTCACATCGTGTAATACTAAATTATCAGCAAATTATAAAAAAAATGCCGAGATCCGAGCTATTGCCTCGGAAGGGACAGTCGAGTGTAAAGAGTAAAGAGTCAGAATTAAAAAGGAGTTATCGAGCCAGCGTCGATTAGAGAAGTGGAGAAAAATGGTAAATATCGTTTGTAAATGGGCAGTGATTCAAAAGAGTGACTCATAGTTCGATCGAAGAATGCATACGTTCGTTGAATGGCGCTTCTGCACCGATCGCGATGGTTCCGTACGGGGACTCATTGGGTCCCCTGGATGACGCGGTCGACTGGTTACTGGTTCGCCTACGGATTTCATACGCATTCACCAAATACGGAGCACCGAAGTTGGTTTCACGTAGCAGCGGTTGCACGCTGGTTCCTACCCACGCCGTGACCTGGCGACACTTTTTACGGGAAACGCGGCGAGACGGGCGTGGTACTTTCGCTCCTTAACCGAAATATCGATCGCCAGGATCGAGATCAATCGTATGCGCTCCCCGATTCTGGCTCCTACCGGCCAGAAATCGACGATGAATTCGCGGAACAGCTGCGGGATATTTCCTTATTTGGTTACCGGTTACGTCCTTTTCTCCGAGATAACCACAAGCGCGAGTCGTCCCATTGAGGATCGAGCGATGAAATAATTCTTCAAATATCGGAAGCGGAATTATTTCACTTGGAAACGTTGCGTTGATCCTCTGAACATTTCGTTAAATATTTCACAATTATGAAATGAGTGAAAACAATCGCGGAAACGAAGCAGCAATAACCACGACATTGGCGCTTGGTGGTTCGAACGGCGTGTAAAGATAGTCCCAATTTTCGATCGATGCGAGATTGTTGTTTTCGCGACGTCTTGCGTACACGTTTGTATTAATTATGCATCGTGGCGAAAAATCGAAGGAGAAGCGTTAAAGGCCAAAGAAAGAGGCTAAAGAAAGAGCGTGCTTCCTCCGTATCGTGGCTACGTATGACGATTTAACGATCGATAATTCAGCGATGTTGTCGAACTGAAATATCGCGTGTCTCGGCTCCGAGAGGCCGCTGAATCGCAATCGACCGCGGAATCGGAATTACGCGAACTCCCAACGCTCTTGCTTAACGTCGCATTTCCTATTGCGTCAGAGACTCATTTTTTTTTTTCTCTCTGTGACCACCAAGGTCAGACAGATTCTTACTCACGGTTGTTTGCGCAATAACGCTCGATAATAACAATAAATCGGGCAATGACGTCGCGTTCGGGAGAGAAGCTCGTCTGCAAATGATCGTTTGATCTCTTTTACTTCGATCAAGCTCCTTTGTAATTGATTTTGAATTAAATCTGAGATTGCGGAGACAAGAACAAGGAAAGGCATTTCTCAGATCGATCGCACGGAATTCTCGAGAGAAACACTCGAGTGCTGGCACATCTCGAAGCGTTGACAAATGACGAATCGTTTAAGAGAGAACGGGACGGAGTTGGGAACGTTGGGAGGATCGTTCGGTGAATTTCGGGGCTGCCGGAAACGTGGCGTGGCGTGGCGATAAGTCTCTCCCTCCGGGCAGGTCAATTCCGCGCGATAAATTTTCAGTGTCACGGGCCAATCTAACGATAATTCCTTCAACTCTGTCAGCTCGTTAACGATACCGACAGCGGTGCAATCAGCCACTATATTCGCGATGGCGCACGTGAAAATAATGGCCAGCGTCGGTGAGCCAACATCCAACACCTCGAGGGGGGGGCGAGCGAGGAGAGAAACGACGCGGATCGTCGCGGTTCTCCACGGTCTACGTCATCGCCCGGTTTACATCGAGGGACGTCGCGAGGAACCGGTTCCTTCGAGGTTCTGCTCTGTCTCTCCTCCAGCCGCGTTCGCTATGTGACCGTTTCTACCAAAGACCGATCTCATCTCCCCAAAAGACGCAAACATTGTATCGTAATATCTCTTTCTTCGTCGTTTGTCAATTGTCACTTAGGTTTAGGTTATTATATATTATATATTAGGCCAAGTTATCAAAGTGAGATTCAAAGAGATTCACGAGATCGTTTGTTAATTATTAGGTTGCGATAGACTGTAATTAAACACGCGAAGGGAAACACACGTTATCGTTGGAACGACAGGAATGTTTGGGAACGATTGGAGAGGTTTGAGCAAAGTACTTGTACTTGGATAGATACATGTGCATACACAGTTGACAAATGCCGAGACTTTGAGTCAATGACGAGACGAGAGAAATGACGAAAATTCAGATTTTCAGAGAATTTGCGCTTCGATGCGGATCGACCGAGGCGTACTTACAGCTTACGTAATCCTCGTACGAGCGCAAACTTTTATTCTTAACAACGGGCGTGTTCAAAGTTGCGATCGCCGTGCAGCGTATGAATAACGCAGTTTCCTTTCCCGTTTCATCCGACACGTAGCTTGAGGGAAGATCTAGAGATTCACGTGTACGTACGGTGGAAGGGGGAGGGGGAGGGGGGAGGGGCAAACGTGTTTCAGGCTGAACACTCGCTCGGCAACTCCGCGGGGCAGGCGAAAATTGCATTTGTACCTGGAACGCGTACGCGTTCGCGCGTACGTGGTATCGTCGCGCGACGTAATCTCTCTCACGATGGAGAGCGAAGAGAGTAAATGTCGGCTACGCTTCAGCTGCGATATCTCTCGCCGCGAGAGAGAAGCTGAAGCATCGCCACACGCGCGGATCAAGTCCAAAGAACTTTGTCCCTACGTACGTACGTACGTACGTGTTTCGCGTACATGCGTTGCCAGCGTCCCAACGAAGAGAGAGAAAACCCGCGTTCGCGTCCCTTTTAAAAATAGAGACGCGCGCGTTTATGATCTTTGTTCCGT
Source organism: Melipona beecheii (assembly GCA_032399605.1). Taxonomy (NCBI): domain Eukaryota; kingdom Metazoa; phylum Arthropoda; class Insecta; order Hymenoptera; family Apidae; genus Melipona; species Melipona beecheii. The sequence goes on along the minus strand of JAUCMO010000480.1, from coordinate 10,990 downwards.
TTCACCGTGAACGGAAACGGAGCGGCTGTTTCGGACGACGTTTTGGGCACCGTAAAATCGCGGTAAGACGCGCCATACCATACGCACAGCCAGTGGAACTTGGCTTCCGTTTGTCAAAAAGAAAGATTCGCGAAAAGAAACCTCGGGTCAGCCGTGAGCGTCGTTACTTACACTACGTAGCGTGAATGAATCGTACGATCGTGGCTCCAGGTGTAAACTTACTCCCGAGAGAATTAGCGAGAATTCTTACGCATCGAACGAGTGCGTTCTTATTTGACTCGTACTTGACGAGTGATCGCTTCCTACAACTCGGCATTCCTGAATCGACGATCGACGAACAGAAGCGAGAAACTCGTGATTCGAAGCAGACAGAACAGCACGCGCTTGCTGCAGACGGGTTATACAACGTTGTTGACGTGGTGTGCGTACGAAACGTACGACGTATCAACGCGTCGTTTTCTAGTCGTCTGGCGCGTATTGACGAGAAGCAGATCGAGGCCGAGAATTTCTTTTCGTTTCGCGGAACGAAAGAAAAAGAAAAAGAAAAAGCCGAAGAGCTTGAAGGTCCTTAAGGGGAATCGGACGAAACCCGGTTTGAGAGAGAGAGAGAGAGAGAGAGAGAGAGAGGGAGAAGCGCGCGAGAAGCACGGTGAGCAAGAAGAATCGGTAGGAAAGATCGTGTGCACGCAGAAGAAGCGCGCGCACACACACACACACACACACACACACACAGATGTGCATACAGCGAGCGCGAGAGCGAATATACGCGGTAACGTCCCACGCCGGGCGACACACCGAGAGAAAAGTAGGGAGGCGTTCTCCAGGCAAAAGAGCCGTGGCTCGCGTACGTCGTGGCAATGGTAGTGACGGAGAGCAACGGTGTGTACCGTGTGTGGTCACTAGGGCCAGCCAGTCATCGTCGACGCCACATCGACTCGCGGTACCGGATCGAGAACGTCGAAACGAATCTTTCCTCGCGCTCTAACAACACGCGCGTCCTGCATCGAGACACGGACGTCTGAGAATCGAGAAACAGAGAGAAACAGAGACCAGAGTGAAGGAACAAAAAAAAAAGAGTGTGTACGATCGTCGTTGGTATACAAGGGACCGGAGCCTTCCGGGGACGGAGAAAACGAACGAGTTTGCAAACGAGGCCGGTCGCGGCGAAGCTTCAGTCCGGCTCGAGAGAACGCCGAGTCGCGTGCTCCCTATCGCGATAGAAAGTAAACATTTGTATACTCCTCCTCTTCTTGCCCTTTTGTCTTTCGCGTTTCCTTACGCTCTTACAGTGCGCGACTTTCGACTCGTTGTTCGTCCCGTGTGTTCGATTCGCATGAAAGATCGGTGATCGAAAGTGAGGCGAAATGACCATAAACAAGAAGAAGAACGGAAAGGGCAAGAGGAGCTCGAGGGAAGTCGCCGCGACTTCCTCCGGTTCCTCGGACGTGACGACCGTCGAGGTAGTGTCGTCGTCGACGAGCGTGCTCGAGGAGGCGAGGCAGACCACGGAGAGCGAGTCCAGGAGCAACGTGGTCGAGGTGACCAGCGCGAGTCGCGAGGTTATCATGGATTCGAAGGGCAACGTCATCAAGGTCATCGAGTCGACCCCGCAGACCGTGAGCCAAGCCACGTCTGCGTACAAAACAACCGTGGGCAAGAGTTCCCAGGACTTTATAGCGGAGGAGCAGACGCAGTCGGTCAAACAGGGCAAAACTGTCCGCGACAGCCCGCTGACCGCGCGCGAGAAGGTCGTCGAGGTGTACGCGGACGAGCGTCGAGGGGGAACGTCGGCGGAGCAAGTCAGCAGATCGTCCGCAGAGACTCAGAGTCGCAGCGAGACCGTTCAGAAATCGATGTCGTCCTCCATGGTCGTGGAGACGTCCTCGTCATCGATGGAGGATTACTACGATCGTCTGTCGAAGAAGACGTCTTTCAACGGAGCCGCGAACGAAGACCACGCTGCCAGAGTGCAGCAGACGACGTCCAAGTCGTACGAGAGCAGACAAGCCAGTAAAGAGACGTACGAGGAGACGACGAAGGACGGGCAGACGATCGCCAACATCTCGAGAATCCACGAATCGGGTGAGAAGCTGGACGACAATGGGAGAATAACGGCCACTCAGTGCCGCAGCGTCGACAACGAGACCACGGTCGTACCCTCGGACGTTGGTCGAGTGAAACACACGGACGACGCCAGAGCAGCCAGCGACAAGGTCGTCGTCCTCGACTCTTCCTCGAGCACCGCGAAGAGCAACGTCAGCAACGTGAAAACGGACAGAATCGGCGAACGATGCAACAAGCCGGGCCAGTCTGCGTGGGACGGCACGTTTGTCAGGAAAGTAGCTCGGTCAAAGACAAGAACGTCGATGCACGAAGGGCGACGACCGGGACAGGTCTCGACACGGCGAAAGTAGATCGCTTTGGTTACCAAAGGCAGCACGGAGGAGAGCGTGTCGAGCGTTGAGATCTCCGAGAGTTCCTTCGTCGATCAGCGTTCGTCATCGACGGTGATACAAGACTCGAAGATCATCATCGACGAGGGCCGGTCTTCTTCGATCGTTGACACGATCGACCTAGCCGGAGGACAGAGGCAGTTTACGACTTCGAAGGTACGTTCGAAGGATTCAACCGGTACCAGGTACACGAAGAAGCCTGGAGAGTCCGCGTGGGACGGCACCTTCGTGACAGAGAACGCCGGAACCTAGGAAAAGAAACGCGTCCGATGCCTCCGTTTTCCATCACCCAGGCGGCGGCGACGACGTCGTGGAATCGACGCAGAGAACGGATTTCAGGGAACGAAGTTCCGACGGGTCTTACGAGAAGAAATCATCGAACGTCGTTCACGTGGTGCATGGTGGCACTGACACCTCGAGGTTCGTCTCGGAGGAGCGCAGAGACGTCACGGAGGAGATTTACATCGACGGAAAACCCGCTGGTAAAACGGTAGAGGTCCTCAGCAGTGACAGGAAAGTCACGAGGCCCGGAGACTCGGCGTGGAACGGACGCTTCGTGTACGAAAAGCCGCCGGATGGTAAGAAACCGTCGTCGAGCGAGAGAACGGTCGTTAGAACGAGCGCGAAGAAGCACGATTCCGTGGACGTGCAGGACGTCACGGAGGAGCAGAACGTCTCCAGCACGTCCGAGTCCGTTTCGTCTTCGTACATCGTGGAATATGCCACGTCCACCGACGAGAAGAAGAAGAAGAAGAAGACCACCGAGAAGGTGACCTCCGTCTCCGAGACCATCGCGGAGGAAGATTCCGGAGATGGAGGCTCTCTCCGGCGATCAACCGAGGAGAAATCGGAGAAATCGGTTAAACGAGACGCCACGTCGCGGTGTTACAAACCTGGTCAGTCCACGTGGGACGGCAGCTTCGTTTACGAGAAACCATCAGCCCCAGAACGCCGTGGGAAATTGTCTTCTACGGACGCGCGACGATCGGCGACCGATTCCGTCGTCATTCGCGACGTGACGGAGGACAATTCGATAAACGAGGCGGAAATCTCGACGGCGTTCTACGTGGTGGAACATTCGTCCAGTCAGCAGAGCTTCACCGACATCAGAGACTCGAGTTTGTCGTCCGTGCACGAGACGATCGTCTACGACGCACCCCGTGCGCCAAGACCAGGGTCCATCGAGCAGTCGAGCGTCGACCAGACCAGGAACCCCGGAGAAAACACCGAAAACGAGGGACGCCAGAGTCGTCACGAAGCCTGGCTCGTCGACTTGGGACGGAACTTTCGTCATGGAGAGATCGCCGGAAACGAAGAGACCAGCCAGCAGAGAGTCCGCCGACAGACCGGCGGATAAAGCTCGACCGGAACCAAAGGAGAGTCCCGTACCGAGACCGAGAAAGCACGTCAGCGAAGACACGTTGGACATTCGCGATGCTTCTCAGCGAGTATCCGCCATTTCAGACACTTCGATCGTACTGGAGCAGTCTACCGTTCGCGAGAGTCACACCGATTCCTCGAATTTGGATTATTCCACGAGCTCCGTCGAGACGGTGATCGTTCGTAACGGCGTTCCAACGACGGTGCAAAAGTCCGTGACGATCGAGGAAAGGGCCAAGAGCCCCGAGAGAAAACCACCGGAGCAGAAAGGGCCAGAAGATTCAAAGTCGCCTGACAAACCCAGTCTCCCAAAGGTTCCCACTAGACCGACCAAACCGTGTATTTCGACGTGGGACGGTTCGTTTGTCCATGAAAAACTGGAAAAGCCTACCGACGAGAAACCATCGACAGACGTCGCGAGTCGTCCTTCGCCATCGCCAGAGGACAAGAAATCGACTTACGTTACTGAAAAATCGATCGCTCTGTCGGACACTTCGGCGGAGAGCACCGAATTTGTCACTTGCCACTCGACGACTCTCGAGCGTACTCTCGTCTCGGATTCCGAGGCCTTCGAGGTCTCCGCGACGACAGTTCGTCGTCAAGTCGACGACGAGAAACGACCCGACGACGCAAGAGAGTCCCCTGAAAAGCGTCCTAAAAGCCCCGAGAAGAGCTCCGCGAGACCGACCAAACTGGGCGAGTCGACCTGGGACGGTTCGTTCGTACAGGAGAAACCTCAAGATCGAAAGAGACCCAGAGAGTCTCCCGCGAGGGACGAGCCCCAAGGACGACAGCACGAAAATTTCAATCGTGAAACACGACGTGACTGACGTGAGAGACGTCGCGAGGAAGGACGTGATTCAGGAGTCCTCCTACGTGATCGATCAGTCGTCGAGATTCACCTCGGTGCAGGACGTCCGCGAGGTGGCGGAGGAGCGTGTCATCAACGAATTTACAATAGACACGAGCAAGGACGGGTGAGTAACGAAAAATTGAACTAGTCGATCGTCGTTGGAAGGAGAGCGACGAACGGTTGTTCGTTGAAAGATAATGATCTCGCGTCTCGTCTCTAGATAATGATCCTCTTTGTGCCTTCTAATCTATCTAAAACAACGTCTTGCGCAAAACTTGGTTTATACTTATTTATTTATACTATTAGATACGTACGATACCGCTTGACGCGTAGCGGAACTTGGTTTGTTTTAACATCGATTAATCAAGCGATCGATTATTCGTCAGTATCTATCTACGTATATGATATCTACCGCGCAAGTGTCTTTGGTCATTAACGATAATGATTTCGTAACAGTTTCAGTGTAGCGAGTATATTCTCGCAACTACAGACGCTAGTTTAGAGCGAGTTTAGAGTTCACGAATATTTTTCATGGCTCGTGGATTTCTGGAGCGAGGACGAGAATCTTCGCGCCGTTGAGGCGCTTCAATTCACGAGCTAAGGAGGAATTTTATTTTTTCTTTCCAACGTGAAGATGTAATACAATGACGTACCGTAGCAAATCTAGCGTGGCAAACGTCGTAGTCGAATGTTTCAAGGGAAATGAGACGAGCGCAAAGACAATCGCGGAAGAAGTTCGGCGGGTACTTTCACTTCCAAACCAGGCGAAGGTCGTAGGTTCTCGCGCGCTGTTATTCGGTTAAAAATAAAATCGACGTAATCCAGCGTAAAGAGCGGGTGAAATATGGAGAGCACGGAGCTTGCTGCAGGGTCAACCTGCAATGCGAAAAGTCGTTGGAACTCTTTTCAGTTACAGCTGCCAAAATATCGTACGAGCAACGTTTCGTAACGTTTCTTCTTTCGCGAGATGACGAGTGAGTGCTCGTTTTTTACAGTCTCTTCTTTTCTCCTTGACGCGCGAAACGCTATTTTTCACGGAAGGTGCGATATATAAAAATGCGAGAAGAAGTTGAATTTGCCTTTCGTGTCGTCTTGTCTTAACTAATTATAGTATCGTGTCACGCAGCATCATGTGCAATAGCGAAATGCGTCGAACACGTTCATATCCTCGTCGATATCCTTGTTTGCGTTCCAATTAACACCAATAACAGCTCCGGACGTGTGATTTTCTTTATCTCGCGACACGCGAGAGTCCAACTCGTTGCTAAATGACTTTTCTCAATGCGAATTGATCGAACGTTTCGTGATAACGTTGATATTTATAAATTATCAATTTGGAAGATTCTAGTTGTATTCAGATGTGTCAAGTTTGACGAATTTTTTTATACACATATATAAATATATGAATCTTTTATATATGTATATAATAATATATTCATTTTCGCTCTAACGTTTTCTCTCGTGACTTTTTCTTTTATATATTTTAGGGTTTATCAATTTCATCAACTTGCTCTGTTTCTTCTACCAACAAAATATAATAGTTACTTAATCGGGACACTGTGATTTTCCCTTTCGTCATAATATTCGCAACATGCTGTAAATATATATACATGCACGTATATTTTTTTTTATACGTACAATGTTTTCGTTTGCTCTTGCCTTTTCTTTCCTTTACACAAGGAAGGATTTTCCTCGTTCGTTCGAGTAAATCGAAATTTTGGCATTTTGATTTTGGACGAAAATCAAACTTTATATTGCCCGATCGAAACATGGTCGCATGCATTCATAATCGCGACACACCATAAATATTTCTGTTCGCGGGCTGGCGAACGTTCACAGCCTGATGCAGGGAGCCAGCCGCATAATGATTTCCTTGCCCGGGGCACTTTCGATGCGCCGCAATCCTCGAGGCGAGTTACGGTTACAGCGCGACAATTTCAAACTCCACCGGGAGTAAACAGTTATTAACATCGACCAGGTAATGCCGCGATAAAACGGGCACGAATGTCTGTTCGCCGTCAGCAGTCGAGGCTAGCAAGAGACAGCGTCAAACGCGGCGAGCACGCGTCGTATGCACGCAATTGCAATCACCTGTAATCGACTTCAATCGACTTCAATCGTATATACGTGCGAGCGATAATTGGCATCGAGCACGGCCAAGTTCGGCAGTGATCTCATCTTGATTTTTTTCTTGCATTTTAAACTCCGATCGACCGACCGACCGAGTTCACGTGCGCGAGTTCCGTCTGTCCGTCAAGTCGTCACGCTCGTCGTTTAGCTAGTTTGCCAACCTTTGACCCGGTTCCTTCGTTCCGTGCTCCGTTCCTTTCTACCAAACCCGGCGTCCCGCAGACCAGCGAAATTCTAGTTACACAGCTGCGAGTTTGCAAGTTTACACATTGTACGGTGGATCAAAAAAGCGTTGTTGGCGTGTTTTTGAGTCGTAAAGACGGCAAAGCGATATGTCGGCAAAATCACTTCGTACAAAAGTAACGCGAATAGTAGGAATTTCCAACAATGAATCGTGCAATAATAAAAATTCGAGAATCACTTATCGACGCATTTGTGATCCTGGTGCATAATTTAATCTCGGAATTCTATTAGAAAAGTCACAAGTATATATCCTTTTACAAGGAATACCCTCGTACGTCAATACCCTTTTGATTCTTGAATTTTTATATTACTTGTGTTATTTATTTCTATTAGTAGAAGCCACTAAAAATATTTTATGTTCTGTTTAAATACATAATAGAATTGCAAAAGGAAAACTCCTCTTCCCATGTGTGAATAATCTTTCTGATTCTCGGATTTCTATAATGCTTGTGTCATTATTATATAACTGATTATTCATAGGAACAAATAATATATAACGTGTCATTTATTTTCACGAAAATATTGCGAGAAAACTAGGCGTGCCAATAACTTTTTTTGATCCACTATACCTCCATTTCTCTATTTTAAATTTGTAACTTTTAAAATCTTCAGAGGAACTATTTTGAGTTTAGGTATTTCCTCCATCTTCGATTTTGGAGCTGAACTTTCGAAATCTTTATATCCACACATCGAGGAAGCACCTTTGACCGTTCAAGCGTTTAATTCACATTTCTCCGTGTATTCAAATTTTGGAGCTAAACTTTGCAGTTTCGAGGGGATCTTCGTCTTGAGTTTGTAACATTTTGAACGTACGCGAGATGCGGTGACCGTTTGGAAGTGATGTCATTGGCCGTTTAAACGCGGGACCAATTGAATTTCATGCCGCGACTCCTCTTCGGTCTCTTTACTTGACCTCTATATATCCGGATCGTCGCGATCGCGATTCAACGCGGTTGTCATACGCGTACAGTCACGCCTGCTCGTCGTTAATTCGTTTCCATACTCGGGCATAACATTCCGCGCTACGTGGGTGGAGTCATCAATGCCCAAACTCGTGAATGATGTCATCACGTTCGCCGAGGCTCCTGCTTGCGTACGGCCAATAGAATTCCAGAACACATCCCCCGTATCTGTTCATAACCTTGCCGAGATTGATATGTAATACCGGACGTTCAGCAACGCGTTACTAAACGACAAATCCAGCTACAGAATTTACAATGTGTTCGTCGCCGTCGCTAAACGTAAACACACGGTACGTACCACGTCGCTCGATTTGCGTGCAAGCACCTGTCTGCATCACCTAACCAGCACGCGAACTTGTCGATCGATCAAAATTACGCTGCGAACTCCTCGTTCGCTCGTTTCTTCTCGCTCGGCGTTCGCACTTCGCTTCGTTCTTCGTCACTTTCACTTCCGTTTTTCGTTACTTTCAGTCTCGTTTCTTTTTGTGCGTGACGTTGTATATCGTATTTTATTTTAATACTATAAATTTATATAACTGAACGACAAACTGTAACAGGATTGGATAATCTGTTATATCAAGAAGATGCAAGGAAATATTTTTATCGTTAAATGTAGAATCGTGTAAAAATATAATCTTTTTCAGGAAAATTTGTTATTCAATTTGATAATTCACGACAAATTTTATTTACGTATTATTATTCAGATTTATAAGTGAGAATTTATTATAAAAATTTTGCAAAATGTAGTGTATTTAAGAATTTGCGTGCGACAGCAATCATTGGAATGCATACGCGTTTTTTGGCTCGAAATGACGTAGATCTAATCTGGTTCGCGACGTGCGATAAATCACGAAAAACGAAAAATTTCACGCGGCGGTAGGAGAACAAAAACATTTCTTCGCGTGCTACATTTCGCTTTAATCCGGGAACCGGTTTAGAGATATTAGAGGGCAGGAATCATCGAAAGTTGCGGCGTTTCGCGGAAAATCGAGCCGATAAGACGATCCAGACGAAATAAGACCCTCTTGATCGTCCCTGTGTGCTCGAGAGTCGAGATCACGCCTTCAACAAAGTTTCAATCCACTTTTGCCGAGATCAGTTTTGCCGATCTTTCTTTTTTCTCTCTCTCGCGGCAAGCGCCGTTCGGGCTTTCCTTTAATCTCCTGTTTTTCTTTTTTTCTTTTTTATCACCGAAAGTGATTTTTAGCGGTGATAACCCAGAAAAATGCTCTTCAGGTGCAACGCTAATGCAACGAAATTAGCGATTGGTTGATTTAATCACGTGATTCGCGAGGAGGCGTGGGGGCAGACCTCGAGTAGGAGTGGCGTTATCACAATTTTCGAGCGATCGCGCCCTGTAATTTGTTTCGTATCGATTCAAATGTTTGCATGTCAATAAAATTTTATGGCAAAAAGTCGTCTTCGTTTCACAGTCAGAACAGTTGCTTCTGGATCTTTCGATTTTTTCTGAACGTGTGTATTAATAATACACATAAATAATAATACATTCGTAAGAGTACAGACGTTGAACGATTGGTCGGACAAAAATCGGAAGTCCAGCGGAGATGGATTCTATCGATAGCTCGTGTTGAATCGTTAGATAGCTGCGGCATCAGTTTAAAGATCTCGCGTTGGTCGATAAAAATACTTGGTCTCCTTGCAGACACACACACACACACACACATATACGTACACCCTCTATGAATATCAATTTTTCTTGCGTCGTGGCGAGCAGGGTAAATTCAACCAGGTATATACACGGCGAGCAGAAATTCAACCGGCGTCCGCGGCGGACCTTTATTTTCTTTTCGATCCAATTAACGTAACAATCGAAACCGACTCTTTGAGCGTCTTTAACGAGAACACTCGAGTTAATTGCATGCATGCTCGCTCTGACCGACTTAATGACGCGCAATTTCCACGTGCCCTCTGCTTTTTTCACGATCCGCATCGCTATAAACGGAGTTCATAGGCCAGTCTGCCTGTTAAGAAACTACTCGATAGGAGAGGTACTCTCTCTCTATCTCTTTCTATCTTCATTTCGATTTTTCCGAGAAAATTTACGCGCCACACGTCAAAAGTATTAATAATGCCTGGCGAGTAAGTTTCTCTGGCTCTGGATTGTGGTGGTTGTCTTTCGCGTACTGGATACCGGTGGACTTTCACAGAATAAGCAGGGAATATTTTAAGGACGTACAAGTGGGTTTGTAGCATTATCAAACAAAAGTTTACTAAAAGTTAAAAAAACTGAAATAAAAAATAGCCCACATTTCTCAATAATTCAATTTAAGATCTCCTGACTCTAAAAATGACATAGTCTTCGCTTCAAATTCTGTACGTATATGATTATTATAAATTGGAGGCATTTAGCGATTGATAAAATTGAGACAGCCAGAATTAACTTGTATTTCTTAATTTCTAATATCTCGAATAAAAATAGCCTAATTCCCTGATAATTCAATTCAGAGATCTCCTGATTCTAAAAATGACGTCTTCGCTTTTAAACCTCGACGTATTATGTGACAACTGCAAAACGACGAGAGTTTCAAGCATTGATAAAGCTACATTTAATGTGTGATCCCTGTGTCTCCTCATTCGAGGATATCTCAATGATAGAAAAAATAGCGTAACCTCTTTGATAAATCAATCTTCACGATCCCTTTGACCTCGAGAGCATGACCTAGTCTCGCTTCAAACGCGACATCGTCTTCGTGTCTCGGTCGCGTGACGACGAGCGTCCTTTGTCGAGTGAAGCGCAAAGGAGCTCATGTCGATTGCTCGACGCAAAAACACCCAGGGAGGTACGATATATGTATTTTGCTTCACGTCGGGGCACGCTTTAGCCCACGCGCACAAATTCGGCGTAATCGTGTAACCCTCCTCCCGAGTCGCCAGCTCGCTGCGTACCCGTGTTAAGCGCCATCCGGAAAGCCGTGAAGAGCGTACGCAACGGAAATCCCAGCGCCCAT
>JAUCMO010000478.1:0-22647 GCA_032399605.1 Melipona beecheii | reverse complement strand
CAAATCGTTCGGCTTCACCAGATGTTACTGAGTACTTCGACTTATTATAAGTAGATTTGAATTAAGAAGATTCAATATTTTGATATTTTGATATTTTTATCTATTTTGGAGATACTATTTTTATTTATGAGAATATTTTGTTGAAATAGAAATATGGTCTATGTACCAATTTTACTTTAGTTGAGTATATATGATTCATCTGATACATTTTAATAAGTTATTATTTATTTTTATGAGGGGAGTTGTAAATTAGAGTCTTCCAATTCAAGCTTGTTTTTCTTAGCCTATTATAAACTACAAAAATGTTTCTCTTTTCCTTGTTGATAGTGATATCTTCGATCTATCTCAGAAATCACTGGAAGTGTTATCAGTGCATTACCATCAAGTGCAGGTATGTTTAATTTATTTAAGACGCTATTGACATGTAATTTATTATAATTAATTGGATCAAGATTGTTTTCAAAATTCATTGAATGTTTTAGACGTTTTAAAAATTAGTTAGTTTATGTTCAATCTCATCTACATCATAAACATTCTAAGTCTGATGGGATCTAATTTTATATATATTTATATCTCTGTAATATAATAATTTTTTCAGTAGTTTTTGACATTTTTTTTATGTTTATTTTATACTTTCTGAGTTTGTTTTTGATAAAATGTAAATATTTTGTAATTTATCCATATGTACAACCATATGGAACCATTAGATTTTGTAAAAGACTAAAATTTATTTGAATATTTATGAATTCACTATTATTATACTTCTATTGTTAAAATATTACAAGTGATTGTCCAAGTCTGCACATGTTTTTATTTCTTATTTATTTTATTTTTGGTATGTCTTTGATAATTGCTTTTTATTTTTTAAATTTAAATCACTTGGACCATCAAGTATTGAGGAATATCTCTTGAAGTACTTTCAACTATTATATAGTTTGTTTGAAATTCTGTCTTTTACTTCTACTTTCAATGATAATTGAATTCCATGAACTAAATTACTCAAATCTAAACTTGTAATATTCAAATCTTTCAACTTCCTCATCTTCATTGTCTTCTTTAATTTATTATTCAGTATAGAAAATTGAGAACTCTAGCATGCTATCATTATCTATGTAATTTTTCTTTCTTCATTTTCTTTCCTTGTCATCCAATATTTCAACCAAGAACATATCTCTCTCAGAATCCACTAAATACTACTACATATATTATAGCGTAAAAATTTTAAATATAAAAATTCAATAAAAAAAAATTCCCTCATTAAAAAAAATCCTTACATTATATAATCACTTACAAATACTGTTTTCTCATTGTTTTTAGTCTTGAGGTAAATCCTCCTATTTCAGATTTATCAAATTCTAATAAGTCATTATTCAAAAATGTTTTATTTTTAATTTAGCTGTTATTTTAATATTATGCTTCAGAAGTGATTTGATGTATACAGCAGCTACCTAAATGAATTCATCTCTTTACTTAATCACCTTTAAAGTGATTTTTCAATTATATGTTTCTCTTTGATGTTGCTGGTGCTAGTATTTTCTTTACTAATCTAAAAAGTATGTAAATGTATTACAGTTGTAAATGTAAAAAATTTGATTAAACCTATAACATTTGCTACACTGTACCTGTGATATTGGATTGCAATCTTTTTATTAATCTTTCTTCTTTGATAAATATCATTCTCTGTTAGGTCATACCCTGCTACTAGTATTAGAATACAAAATTGTGACCTAACATTTTCTAAACCTTCTTTTTTTCTTCTATGTTTTTCTTTCATCCCAACAGCTGCAATAATTAGATTTTAAATTTAAATCAAATTTAAACTGCCTATTGGTACTTACATAAGCTTACATCTACTTCTAATTTGCAGGTACTTTGTCTAACAACAAATGCAGGGAGATATTTGTGAATCAAGTAAACTTATTACCTCTACCTTGAAAAATCGTTCTTGATTTTGTATGCAGGCACTGTCTAAATTTCTAATATCTCTAAATTTATTAAACTTCATACTACAAAGATTATTATATCAATCATAAATTGTAAAATAAAAAGGTATATGCGCTTCGTAGTTTGTAAACTTTTGATTAAGTATAAATACCATTCTAAAACAGAATATTTCCTATTATTTCTACATTCTTTAAAAAAAAAAACAATTGTAAATAAACATAATATATACTTTTAATAAAATCAGTTGCTTTCGTTTAATCATAGCTGGATTATAAAAAGTAAATTTAAAAAATGAATATTCATTCTCATGATATCCATAAAGAGGACTAAAAAAAAAAATTTTTATATAATTTTAAATAATTGCTTATATATATTAATATTATTATTTAATGCTCTTACATTCAGAAACTTTTTGAATTTATAAACATGTTGAGTGTTAAACATTGCAGATCCCAAACATACATTTATTGCAGAATCTATTGCTGCTGCCAATTTATACATATAACTATCAACATTATTATTTATTATACATGGTATATACATATATGGAAATACTCCATGTATATGTAACATGTTTTTATACCTTAATTCAATTAGAGATAAAAAGACAATCAATATTTAAATATTTATTATTATAAATACTGCATAAATAAATTATAATATACCAGATGGAGTAGATCCAAAAATATCCTAATAACTGAACTTGTTTAATTTCATTTCCTCTGAAAATCTGAAAATGTTACATCTAACTCTGATAGTGGAGTTGATTGATAACTATCCAAAGTTACCAAATTAATTTGAAAAACATATTTGTTGTCTATAAATAAAATATATCTTTTATATTATCTATCGTACTCAAAGAAATCAATTTTTTTAAGTACTTACTTAGAGAATTACAGACTGAAGATAAGCAGTAAGTTTACTTGAACATTTATATAATAAATACCTTTTGTCAATTTTTTTTATACACGTTGTTTATAATAATTCATGAAATCAGATTATGGTTATAATTTTTCTTTCATTGACATTCTTAAGTTATTAAATCTATAATTTTTTGCATGATATTAAAGATCTTTTTTTTATAAATATTATTATTGTAATTTTTAATATATTAAATTGTTGATATCATAAGTTTTAATACACATTCTTATTCACACAGCTGTCTTTTCTATCTGATGCAACAGTCACAATATCATGTCTATCTTGAACTGAAAAATAAGTAATTCTTAATTTTTTTTAAACACCATAAGATAGATTTGTAATAACAATAAAAATAAAATCTACATTTTTATAACATTCTTTATTTTGTATTACAATTTAGATTTTTATAAGTGCATTTTTATACAAGCATATGTAGTTAGCAAAATAAATTGTACAAAAAAGATACATTGAATCGCACATTAGGCATTTGAAATTTCAACTTTGATCATGTAAATTGAATTAAAAATATAGATTATAATATACTTTATAGAGCAACATGTTCTCATGATATTTAAAAAATATTATAGTTTATAAAGTCAACATTGTTGTAAAAATAATATTTTATATTGTATATATACTTTATGTTGTATATATGTAGATAACACTAGAAGTAATTTTGTGCGCATATATTTTATGGTAATTTATAGGCCAATAGAATTGTAATAAGGCATTAAAATATATAAGAGATTCTTCAAAAACAAGCTCTGAATGCAAAAATAATTTTAGTTTGATTGATAATTAATTTTTAGTTGATGTTTACATGGGACAAATATCAAAAAAATATGCACAGAAACAATAATAACGATGATCCAAATCAATTTAAGACAATTAAACAAACATTTCTATATTGATGATATAAGTGGATATGATATTTTGTTTCAATAATAATATAATAAATTAAATGTATCAGAATACGAATACTTAGTAGAAGAAATTAAAATGACTCGCTTTTCATCTTAAACATGCAAGTTTAAAAAATGGTACAGTAACTTCTTTCACGAAAGGGATTCGACTTCTGCGATGAAAAACCAACCAAAAAGATAATCTTCTTGTTCGTGCTCTGTGATATATTTCATGATATCTTCAACAGCTTTACTAACTGTGATTCGTCTTAAAGCAGCTTCACGACGTAGCTGCTCCGTGATTTGCCGTTGTTGTTGTAAATTAGTGGTCACCATATCCATAACAGTTGAAGACAACAGAATTTCCTATGGAATACTAAAATATAATACTAAAATATTCTTAAATTTTCTTTCGATTGTAATTAATGTTAATTAAGGTGTTAATACCTTAACATTTTAAGGTATTAAAAATTATGAAATTAAGTTTACCAATTTTTAGTAACAATCTCCGTCAATTTGTAACATACAGTATAATACTTCACACGAATTATTATACTTTCCTGCATGCTACTAAATTTTATCACTTTTGTATTTTAAGCCTATCCCTTAAGGCTGATTTTCATAAAAGTTTTATATTTTGTATATACATATATAATTTAAATTTTTACACAGAAATATTTCTTCAAAATAAATTAAATCATGACCATTTATTTAGAAAATATTTTACTTGATATTTAAATGTAAAAAGTATATTAATTTGTATTCAAATGTCTCTAATTGTGAAATTACAATTATTACAGAGAGATGTCGCCAATAACAGTCTCGAAGGAAAGATCTGGATTCTATCATTTTTGACGGAAAGTTAAATTAGTGTATTCATTCTGAATCGCACGTGTGATATAAGGATTTTCAAATTTTTATAATAACAAAAAAAATAAATAAATAAATAAACCATGGCTTTACACGTACCAAAGGCACCGGGTATGGCCCAAATGCTTAAAGAAGGTGCCCGTGTAAGTGCAAAATGTTTTTTTAAAAATTACTTGAATCATTAAGCTAATATCACATTATCATCAAAAGATGTTTTCTTTAGATAGGATATGACACAATGTTCCATCAAATATTTCCTTTTATAGACATAGTATATTCATTTAATATATACGTCTCTATAATATACTAAAAAATGTAATATTTTTACAAAGATATTGCTAAATTTACTTATCTTTTTGTATTGTCTGCAACTGGTTTATAGTTTATACACTATTGTATATAAATTTTAGTAATAATTTAAATATGATTAATAGCTTACAAGCTCAAAGTTCTTATTTTTTGTTTATTTTAATTTATGAAATATTGAAACATTGCTAGTGAATATGTTTATAATTAATGTGCTTTTTCTTTTCAAGTATTTCTCAGGTTTGGAAGAAGCAGTATATGGAAATATAACAGCATGCAAACAATTTGCTCAAACTGTAAGAACTGCATATGGTCCAAATGGCATGAATAAAATGATAATTAATCATATTGAAAAATTATTTATCACTAATGATGCTGCTACAATTATTAATGAATTGGAAGTTGAACACCCAGCTGCTAAATTGTTAGTTCTGGCATCAAAAATGCAAGAAGCAGAAGTTGGTGATGGTACTAATTTTGTGATAATTTTTGCTGGAGCACTTCTTGAAGCTGCAGAGGAATTACTTCGTTTGGTAACATTTACTGATACACTTTATTAATTTCACAAGTAACAGATATACTAAAAGAAAATAAATATTTTATACATTAGGGAATTACTACATCTGAAATAGTAGAAGGATATGAAGCTTCCCTAGAAAAAGCTTTGCAAATATTACCAACATTAGTTTGTTATGAAGTAAAAGATTATCGAGATGAAAAGCAAATACAAGTGGGAATTAAGACAGCTATTATGAGCAAACAGTATGGAAACGAGGAACCTCTTACTTCTCTTCTTGCGCAGGCTTGTGTATCCATTTTACCAAAGAAAAGTACTTTCAATGTGGATAACGTACGTGTTTGTAAAATACTAGGCAGTGGTATATCTAGTTCTGAAGTTGTACAAGGAATGGTATTTAAGAGACAAGTTGAAGGAGACGTTACAAGGAAAGATAATGCCAAAATTGCTGTCTATACCTGTGCAGTAGATATTATACAAACTGAAACAAAGGGAACAGTATTAATAAAAACAGCAGATGAATTGATGAAATTCTCTAGAGGAGAGGAATCCTTATTGGAATCTCAAATAAAAGCAATTGCTGATAGTGGAGCTACTGTAATTGTTTCAGGAGGGAAGTTTGGAGATATGACTTTACACTATATGAACAAGTACAATATAATGGCTGTTCGTATACCTAGCAAATTTGATATTAGGAGATTATGTAAAACTGTTGGTGCTACAGCACTTCCAAAATTGGTAAATTTTTTTTACAACTTATTATTTATTTCCTTAATGTAATACAAACATTCAATTAATCATTTTTATTTAAGATTCCACCGTCAAAAGAAGAATTAGGATATGCAGATTCGGTATATATTGACGAAGTTGGAGAGACTATGGTAGTAAAGTTTACAATAAATGGGAAAGATAGTCGTATTAGTACTATAATCGTTCGAGGATCCACGGAAAATTATATGGATGATATTGAACGAGCTATTGACGATGGAGTTAATACGTTCAAAGGAATAACGAGAGATGGACGATTTGTTCCTGGCGCAGGTGCTACGGAAATTGAACTAGCTGCACAACTTAGTACATATGCAGATACTTTACCAGGTTTAGAACAGTACGCAGTACGCAAATTTGCAACGGCTTTAGAAATTTTCCCAAAAACTCTAGCCGAAAATAGCGGAAGTCATGCTTCTGAACTTTTATCCAAGCTTTATGCTGCCCATAAAGAAAGTAAAAAGAATTATGGTTTTGACATTGATGTATGTATCTATTTAAATTTTTTGTGAAACTTTATAATACAAATATACTTAAAAAAAAAATTATATTTATTTACAGCAAAAAGCAGGTCTTATAGACACAGTTGAAGCTGGAATTTTGGATTTATTCTTAACAAAACAATGGGGTTTGAAATATGCTGTTGGCGTTGCATGCACTGTACTTAAAATCAATCAAATTATTATGGCAAAGCGTGCAGGAGGACCAAAAGTACCAGGCGGTGGTGTTCGCGATGATGACGAGTGATTTACATAAAATAAATGTCATCTACACATATGAAACATTTAATTATTCATTAATTTTTATGTTTAACTTATAATATTATATTACAACAGCTTTTCATTAAACTTTATGTCAAACAAAAAGAATATTCATAAAAAGAATATTGACTCATTTATTTACTTATTACATACATATTACATACTTATTACGTCTATATGTTACATTATTTTATAGTAAAATTATTTTGTAATTTCTTAAAAATATTAGTATACTAATTAACTTAAAGTTTTAATTGCATAATATGAGTAAAAAATTAAATGTTAATTATATATTTTATTATATTCAATATATTTTTATATTACTTATTATTAGTTTTTCATTTATTACACTTAATCGTAAATAACATTTTTAAAAATAATATCGTGATTATCGTCAAGGTTAATATTATAGATATAATGAATTATCACGACTAACCAATAATAAATTTTCTTCTGTTAAAAATAAGGCAAAAAAAAATAAACTGCCATTAAATATTATAGAGTAGATTTATTTTTAAAAATTTGAAAATATAAAAATAATTTTTCTATATTTGAAAATATGAAATGTATTTTCTTGAAAATATAAAAATTATTTCTTGATTCCACATATCATAGTGATAATAATTTTTTGATATAAAGATAAGTTATATAATGTCAGAGATATTTAATGGTTAGCAATATTCTCTTCCAGTAGTTATAGTAAACAGGTTCCTGAACCTTTACAAAAGCAATATGAGCCTCAAATTTGCTCCCAACTTATCTTTTATGTTTATGGAAGCACCATCTATCATTGAAAGATATAAATTGGCAAAAGAAGCTGGATTTAAAGCAGTAGAAAGTGGATTTCCTTTTGGTATTTCTATTAAAGATATATCAGAAGCCAAAAAAAATGCATGTGTTGAACAAATTCTTATAAACGTATTTACAGGTATTGTATCATTATAATTAATGTAAAGCATTATACAAATAATGACAAGAAAAATCATCCTATATTGAAATGTAACATTTATTTTATTATAATAGGTGATGTTTCGAAAGGGGAATTAGGGTTTGCAGCAGTACCAGGAGAAGAAGAAAACTTTAAAAATAGTATTGATTTAACAATAGAATATGCAAAAGCATTAGATTGTAAACGGTGAAAGAAATTGATTGAATTAATCAATATCATTAATGAACATTTTTTCTAATAAATAATTTTTTTATTTATTTTTCATATAATCTTTTCTTAGAATTCACATAATGTCAGGCAAAGTAAATCAAATAACAACTGCTAATGACGATGTGTATGTAAAAAATCTTTTATATGCAGTGGAAAAATTTCAAAAAGAAGAAATAATAGCTCTTATAGAACCTATCAATAATATCACTGTACCAAATTATTACATGAATAGTTTCCAAAAAGGTAATTTTAATACAAAGCTAATTTTAATAAAATAAGTCATAACATTTTTTATATAGGTTTGGATGTAGTAAAGAAGATAAATAAGACAAATTTAAAGCTACAGCTTGATATCTTTCACTTACAACATATTTGTGGCAATATTACAAAAAACATTAAGGAACTTTTACCATATATAGGTATGTAATTTATCTTAAATACGTACATGCATGTGTGAAATTTATATATTTTCTTAATATTATAGGTCATGTACAAATTGCTCAAGTACCAGATAGACATGAACCTGATACGTCTGGAGAAATAGATTATAAGTATGTCCTTTCAATTTTAGAAAAAGAGGGATATGATGGATATGTAGGTTTAGAATATCGTCCAAAATCATCATCGGTAGATGGATTATGTTGGATACAAAATTATGGTTATAATTTATAACATTCATTTTATAAATATATATTAAAAATTTTCATTTATAATATAACAATTGTTTATTTCACCACTATTTAAGTAAATTATAAGTACCTTTTTTAAGTTACATACATTTCAATATGTGTTACAATATATTTGTCATATGTCTATTACAATATATCTTTATTGTACTTTACGTAAACAAAATTAAAGAATAAATAAAATTTATGTTAATATTTTATACTAAGAAAAAAGAATTTCTTTGCACATTAGTCTTTTTTCACTTAGAATTAGATTGAACTTAATCATTATTTTCAATATAAATGTCAAGCAATATCTATTAAATATATAACAACTGTATTATCAATGCTATTATTGCTTTTCTATACAAGATAAAATTCACTAATAATACCTTTTTTATTATCTTACATAACATGTTATATTTCAATAAGAACAGCATGTAATAAAAGAATATAAATTATAAAACAAATTTTTTTTAACAATGTAAATTAAATATTATTTGTCAGTCATAAAATGTATTATATTAAAACATAACAATTTTGTTAATTTCATTTTGATATTGTTATTGTAAATAGAAAGTAAATTTATTTAAAACATGCTAATTTATAATTAGTAGCATTAAATAAAATACATGAAATATAATATTTTTTCAAACATATAAAAATTATGAAATATTCTCAAAATTATTTTTACTTTTTTAATGCAAAAAAATATTTTTAAAATATGGAAGTATATAAATGAAAAATATAGTATTTGTACCAAATATGATTAAAATATATTTTATATAGTATAAACAAAATTTGATTTAATATTTCACTTTAATTGTGACTTTGATTTTTAATTTAAGAACAATAATAGATTTATTATCTTATAATATCTTTAATTGATAATTTTTTTATAAAATCATTAAATTTACAGCAACATTTTCATTTATTTATAAATATGTATCACTGAATCATTTTCCTAGTCAATGACATCAATTATTATCAGCAACTTAATACCTATAAGACATATCATTATAAATTATGAATTACATATGTATTGCCATATGTAACAATTAGTAAGAATATTGCATATATATACCTAAAATCTTAAAAATTTTCTGCAGATTACTTTATATTCTAATTTCTGTCAATAATTTTTGTATGTGTGATGTATACAGAACTCTAAAAGTTCTAATATATAATAATAAATGAGCCCTTTATGATAAGTAAATTAAGTCTTCTTTTTTCAATTATAAAAATTGCATTTTCATATAATACTTTATTAACAAATTAATAATTGAGTATAGCTTTATTAATTAACGATACGATACAGCTTTATTTTTAGGAAATAAAGTAAAAAAATAATTATTATTATTTAAATAATAATAATTAACTTAAAAAAAACTTATATTTCTTACAATAGTAAAGTAATGATAAAGTCTGAATAAAGTAATGAATAATTAAGTATCATTATTTACTTCTTTTTTATATAAAAATAATTTTTTAATATAAAACAAAATATATGCTAAAAATATTTATTAATAAATAAATATTCTTAGTACTTATTATTTATTATAATAAACCCATTTTTGGATTTATGTCACTCATCAATTGAGGGGCTCAAATATGTCATAGATGCCAATTCTTTGCATTTGTATATCAAATTATTGCAATGAGATTATCGAATAAGCAAAAGAACAAAAACTACATAAATATATCTACAATGAGAAAAATTTAGTTTCTCTCTAATTTCTATTTAATAACAAGTGCAAAGAATTTATAGACTTTACAGTTAAATTATGTTAGCAAAAAAAGAATTTGTTCATAATAAAGAAATAAATAAATTTTAAATGCTGCTTCAAATAACTTCAGTTACATCCACCAATGGTTGATTGGCATCTGTTGTACGACCTATCACAGCAGAGCTGTAAAATATTTTTAAAAATATTCAATAAATTCAATTATTTATAGACTGACTAAAAAATATATTATGTAAACTTTCATTGATTAATATAAACTTATATTAACAACAATTAGGGTTAATAAAAATACAATATTAAATGTATGTAAAATTATGATGCATAATTTCACAAAAAAGCTACTGTTAATTACTGATATAAATTACACTTTTATGAGAAAGGTATTAAATGTCAGATTCTATAAACAAAAATCTTATACATGCAATAATACAAAACTCAATTCCGCCATAAATGAATTTTAACTATAGTAAATATATAAATTACCTTTTTAAACATACTTTAGAATAATTTTTATTAATCAAAAATATTAATATTGTTACTTACATTATAAATATAATAAAAAATATAGTTTATATAATGGAAACGCAAATATTAAAATGATTTAAAATGTTTCCAAAAATTATTATTTATAAATTTTTTTCATATGTCAAATATGCAATATGTTTTCAAATATATTATTTATTTTAAACAATATTATATATTAAATATTATTATTATAACAACATTATATATTATTTTAAACAATATTTATCAATTATTAAAAATAAGTACACT
The DNA here is from genome assembly GCA_032399605.1 of Melipona beecheii. Taxonomy (NCBI): domain Eukaryota; kingdom Metazoa; phylum Arthropoda; class Insecta; order Hymenoptera; family Apidae; genus Melipona; species Melipona beecheii. The sequence goes on along the minus strand of JAUCMO010000478.1, from coordinate 11,315 downwards.
TTCGACCAATTGTTATTACCCAGTGCCAAGTGCCAAAAGTGTAGATTCTTCTATCAATGTCATTTGATCAATGCTGGACCTGTGACCAAAAACTCAAACTATACACTATATTAAATACATTGATATAAAGATATATTTCAGTAATATAAATCAATTGGAAAATTTATAGTTTATTTTTTGGAACATTAGTAACAAATACTATGTTATGCTTTAAACAGAACAAAAAATATTAAACAATTTTAAGAAAAATATATCAACACTGATATTATTTTTTTCAAAATAAACAATAAACAATTAGCACATGATTACAACAAATGAGCAGTGTTAGTATAGCTTATTATAAAAATACACCATACAATCATAGAATGACAAGAGTGAAATTTTTATACAATATGTATATAAATTATTTTGACATGCATGTTTATAGACATAATTCTTTTACATTCATGCACAATAATCAATTTTAATGAAATTATACCTAATTAAAATTAATTATATACATATAAGAAGAAAGTTAATTAAATATATAAAAATGTTTTATAAATGTGGCAAATGCTTCGGGTTTATCAATTTATTTATCTCTTTTTTTTGCAACTTTTTTAATCAATAATAGAATAAACAATAAAATTTATATATACATATATTTCATAAAGAGTTTATATATATCTTACAAATTAATAAATGCATAAATAAGGAATATAATAACATAAAATTAATATACAATTTATATAATCTTTCAATTTATATATCTTTTTAGGCATAATTCTTTGTTTTACTTATACAAATATTGTTATAAAAAATGTGTGCTATTTACCACACATTTGTTTACTTTTTAAGCATGTAGTCATATGTTGATTATATTACATTTTAACTAAATTTCCTTTAGAAAAAAAATTATGCAATATGCTATAATATATTTACATAAAGTACAAGCTCATAGTAAACTCTTTATTAATTGATATTATGATGATTTGATGCTAGTAAGAAAAGAAGAGTTAAGCTATCAGTTTTTATAATTTTTTAGATCAATTTTTTTACGGTAATATACTAATAAAAATAAAGAGTTTACAATAAATACAATAAATTCCCAGACTCAATCCCTATATTTAAAATTGAAATATTGCAAAATAAAATACTTTTTTTCAATGAGATAATAATAGTAACTTATCTGTGATAAAAAAGAAAATTACTAATAGTGTGAGCTGATATCAGTATGTAATTTAAATGATTACAGGACACTTGTGGCTAACATGAGTTTTGTACTAAAAGTATCATATACTTAAACAATGCATATAAATTAATGCATTGTCTCAAAATAGGGATTCCAGGCTACACAATACCTGATTGTGACCCATAGAGAGGTGGAGAATCAAGTTCAGTCTCATCACCCCACTGTTGGGTAGTATGTCCCAACAGAGTATGTGTGTCTTCATTGCACAGCCGTTCAGGAAAGTTTACCCCATCGCCAAAACTGTAACCCACACCCTACCTTCTACTTCATGTAATCCCACTTATTTTTAGAGGTAGCGTATCTATTTATCTCTGATGAAATATATAAAAATCACAATAATTTATTTTTGTGTTTAATACTTCAAATATATTTTTCTTTTTTCTATGTTTATTTCCGATTCATTTTATAAATAAAAAATATACGAAAAATAATTTTAAATATAGTTACGCTACTTCTAATAATTAAATAAATATCAATTTGCAAGAACCAGATGCACAATACTTTTTATAATAGCAAGATATTTATAATAATAATTTTTATGAACATACAATATAATGCATCTATAAAAAATATGCATTTTTTGCGGAAAAAGAAAAACAATACCTATTTCAAAATCCATCTCAATGATTATCTATAGATTAAAAAGAATCATAAAATATAAATTTAATTTTATTATAAGTATATAAATGAATTTCAATATACATTATCATTATAGAACAAATGTAACAATATTAGTAAATATTGTAAAAATTACATAATTTTTTTATAAAAAGTTAGTGTTATATTAAGTAAAATTTATAATTATTGCAACACATTTTAATAAATAACAAAACACGCACCTCATCAATCAACAGTTAATAAAGAGCATTAAATACATATAGCTATAACATCAACATTGTAATTTCATCAATTTTATGTTACTCTTAATATTAATAATAATTCGATCAGATTTGTAAATATAACATTGACCTTTAAAATAGAATTAAATAAAAGCACAAGTAAAATAAATAGTTGCATGCATTTTTGAAACATATATATATATATATATATATATATATATATATATATATATATGTGTGTGTGTAACTTTGTTACTTTGGAACTCTGTATAAAATAAATGATAATGGAAGGAAAATGTTTCTGTAAAAAAGTGCATAAATTTACCAAAACGATATGAAGAAAATGTTTCTTATTTTTTATTCTAGGAATTTAAATATTGTTGAAATATATATTATTCATTTTAATATTAACTGCCTTTTAATCAACAATGTTAAGGAGTTCCATAGTAAGATTTATACATAACTATTATTATATTGGCACTGATAGATTTCTATAATACTGACCTGTTTCGGGTACTGCCCATGGAGTCATAAGTATTGGATGTACCTTGATGTTGCGCACGTATTGGATAGGTGACACCATTTCCAAGACTAAAACACATTTAACGTATCCATCGCGTTTTAACGGTAATGCAATTATATACTTATTTATGAAAGACAGAAATTAATACAAACAAGTTGGAGAAATAAATAGTATCAAAACTTAATATATTAAAATTATTTCCAATATTTCTTTAACGTTTCATATTAAATGGAAAACTAATTTATATAATTTAATTTTGTAATTTAATGTTATAATTTGATTTTTAAGGCAGTTTATATAATTATATATTTAAAAAATTATTATTTTCCCATTTTCTTCACTTTTATCTGTACATTACTTTTTGTGAAACTATACTACTATGCTTACTTAATAAAAAAGCATACAACACAACAAATAGTGCTATAGGTGAAACATCTGTATAACATTTCTAAATACCATTTGATTAAAGTACTATAATTATATTTAATAATAGAAAGAATTAAATTTCCTGAAATATATATAGTGTATGAAATGTTAACATTTATCAATTTACAATATTATATTATATATATATTGCGTGATATGTACATATACACATATCAGCATACACATGCTCTTTTACACGATTCATAAATACAAATTATAATTACTACAAGAAGTGTACTAAATTCATCAGGTTTATATATTGTGCAAATGGTTCATAATCTTATGAAGAACTTATCATTATTACGTTATTAAAATAGGTATATCATATGTATTGCTAAATACTGTTAAACTTACCTAGTAAAAATAGGAAGGAACCATAGTTTAGGATTATCACCAAAAACTTCTTGGAAATTATTATACTTTCCAAGACTAAAACCATCTTTATCCTTTCCTGTGCGAAACATAGGTGGTGTAAATGCCTCTACAAATAATTCATGGTATATAGTGCATGTCGTTGTAAATGCTTTATAAAATAACTTTTATATAACATGCTTTTAATTACCTAATGTAGATCTATTGTGCAAAACAAGGTAGCAATGATAAAAAAAAAGGGAAGTTAAACTAACTGCAAACATCAACGCGACAAAGAATAAGAATAATAGATGGAATCTACCCATTCCATCCAATTCCCCCTATAAAAAAATATTTATTATTATAAAATTAAAAAATGATCTCTTAAGTTATTTATATACTTCTCAATTATATTTAAAGAACAAACAATTAAAAAAATTAAATTAAATTATTAAAATATGTAATTTAACAGAGATATTATCAAATAAATGATACTTACTTTCCAAAAACGTATAAGATATTGTAAAGATGTAGCAGTAATGAATATACAATAAAGAAGGGCATATGCCAGGAACAACATGAAAAATTTATAGTTGTGAAAACCAACACAGTTGTTTACCCATGGACAATGATGATCCATTTTTAAAACACATGTACTACACACACTACAATGATGTGCTCGATCTGGCTTAATTAATTGACATTTCTCACAGAAACGTATTACTAGAAAATATATTTCATATATGTATATATGTATATATTTAATACACAAATATAAAGACCTCCATTACAAATATTATACCTCCTTTTACACTGCGATTCGTAACTGGAAGACCTTGTGCAAATCGCTCTAAGATTTGTTTCTGTGCTTCTTCCGTTTCAGCTTGATGAAATTTTTCCATTTCTACATCTGGTATTTTAAACTATACAAAACATCATTTTATGAATATTTTATGTATTACTTTCGTAATATAATAATTATTATATAAATCAGTTTTTACCTTATATGGTATTTCTATTAAATCTGTAAATACAGTCTGCCAATAAGACCATAAAAATAATAGAAACAGGATGTGATAGAAAAATAAATAAAAGGCTGTTAACAAGGAAAAAAATAAGAAAATCAATAAATTATTAATGGAACTACATTTTCATTAGTAATATTCTATTACTAATTATACAAACCTTTTTGAACATAATTATCTACAGTATCTAGAATGAAAAATTATGATTATTAATACACATTATCAAAAGTTTGTGCATATATTACAAATATGAAATATTAAAAATAATAATTAAATTTTGTTTTTGTTACAAAATTTTCGTTAGCGAAAATTGAATGAACAATCTATAAATTGAAAACACTTACAAAAACATAACTGCACCACATAAGCATAATACGACCATAAGACTATCGTCAAAATAAAAATAACTGGTATCCATTTTACGGCTTTCACAAACCACCAACAAGATCCGTTTTGCTTTCCCATTCTATTCACTGTATTGTAGATATACATGTGTGCAGAATTATATCATTCATGTAAACATTATTTTTACCATTATCTGACCGATGCACCATTGCAGACACTTTGCACAAAGCGTACATACGAAACCGTAACTTTCTTTACAAGAAATCATATTATGATAAATAAACAAATATTAGTTTGTTTTCATTACTTATCTTCTGCCATTACATATCTATTAAATCATACAAAACGAAAATTATTCTTTCAGACCGAAATTGTATTTTACTTTTGTTGTCTATTCCATGACATCCTTAGTTAAAACAGATATAGGCAGGCATCTTTCAGTTAATAAATCTTTATAATCTCTCTGAAATAAAATCCATTTGAAGTACAATTTCATCAATTCTCATTAAGTTATGATGTTTCAAAAAAAATGATCTATAAATATCAACAATCTTCATTGAAATTTTAATTAGGTGACAAACGTTGATATCATACTTTCATTTCTTATTATCACTATGCGTGAAACTTAATAAAATTTAATTTCCTAAGCCTATAAAATTTTCAAGTTTAATAATCATATATAATCAGTATATAAGAAATGTATTTTAATCGTTTAATCGAGGATATAATTTATAATAGAAAGGTAGATGTGAACTGCCATTAATAGTAAATAGGAATCTTAAGATATATAAGTTGGTAAATTGGGTATCGTGTTTAATTTCAAAATTTCACATCAACGAAAATGGTCGTAAAGAATTTAAAAATTCATGAAGATATAATCATAATTATATATATTATTTATTTTTTCGAACATAAATTTTCAATGTGACAATTGTCATTACTATATGATTAGGTTAATATTTATTTTTATTAATTTCCATATAATTAAAATAAATTTATGTAATAAAAGCATTATTGTTTATAACAAAGAATTTATTCCATTATGACTAGATTACAAAATTATGAAATTCTATTTATATAGGCTGCTTAAAAAATATCATATATATATATAATATCCTTAATAATTGTATACATATTCAGTATTCTTTATTACAACTTTAGTACAGTTATTAACAAACACTAGAAAATAGAAAATTGTTCACAGTTAGCATCTTTCACTTACTCACGTATTTATAATTTCATAAATACTCCAATCGTGCGAAAAAGCTAAAACTAAACTTCTTTAAAATGTATTACTAATAGTATAGTATGTTCTTTTACGAATACTTAATATATATAACATAATAAATTAATAAGAATATTTTTTAATTTGTGCAATATTAAGCTTCAGATGCTAATCACAATATTACTTGTTAAAATTATCTAAATTTTTTATGAAGTGAGTCCTCTATGCTTTCGTTTCGTTCTTGCATATGGACCTATATCAGGATCCATAATGAAATCATATAAAACAGAAACCCAAGAGTTATGTTGTGGTAAGTCATCGTAAAATTCGGAAGCTATTCGTTTTACCTAAAAAAAAAAAAAAAAAAAAAAAAAACAGAATAGTTTTACAACTAAAAAGTAAAGACAAAAATAAAGACAAAAGTAAATGATATTTCTTGTTAAAGTAGATTACACCTACTTCTGGTAATCTTGAACCAGGAACAGCAGGAAAATCATGATGTTCATTGTGGTATCCAACATTAAATGTAATCCAATTTAATGGACCATAATAACTATATGTTTCAAAACCTTTTCTATACATATAATGTTCTGATATAAAATGTCCAGCAACAGGATGCAATCCCATTGCCATTGCTGATCCACATAATAAATAAACTAAGACTTTTCCACCTATAATATAATATTTATGTAATACAATTCTAATGAAATATGATATTGTGATTACTGAAATAAAAAAAAGACCATACCAAAAAAATACCATATCAATCCATCAAAACTAAGTTGTATTACTAAATTTATATATTCCATTAATGTAGGTGCCATTGGATAAACAACAAGAGGTCTAAATGCATAAAAAAATGGTTGTAAACATAACCAACAGAATTTTCCAAATGTCGTACAAAATAATTTTGCTTCTAGTAATGTTGGTAAATCTGTATCTAATTTCTCATCTCCTTGATACTGTAATTTATTTATTAAAATGTATTATATTTATCTATAATACTTAGTATATAAATATTATTTTGTCCTTATAATTTCATTATTAAATTAATTTGTTTTATTAATTTATTAACATATATTTGGACTTACACGATGATGTATGAGATGATATTTTTTAAAACTAACTGATACTGGTATACCTATAGGTAAATTAGCAAAATATCCAAATAATCTATTAGCTCTGGGTCTAGCATGTCCAAAAGCAAGATTATGTGCTATTTCATGTATTGCTATGAACAAAATAATATACTTAATTAAATTTAATATCAAATATTAAAGATAAAAATTATATAGATATATCATATTTATAATACATAGATCTATTAGATTAGATTAAAGAATTAATAAGAATTAATGAGTCATTCCTCTTGAACTGATATTGTAGATATTGTAGTATAAAAATTATTAATATTTAATAATTTTTACAGCCAGACAAATCCTTAATAATAATATATAAAAATAAATGCTTTTTTTTTATTTCATATAAACTTAATATATAATATATACAGATGTTAAATATCCTTCAATATCCAAATTAATTAAAGAACATTTCTACTTACCTAACATAAGAGAATGATTAATTACACCTCCAAAACAATATGCTAAAAGAAACAACATTGGATAACTTAAATCTTTCACAAAAAACATAGAAATAAACTGAATTAAAACCATTCCCGTTACCACCCATTTAAACTTTGGATCATATCCAAATAATTTTTTTATTTGTGGATATTTTTCTGAAAGGAAAGAGAAATGTTTTAATATATATTATAGAAATATTTACTATGTACTATAAAATTAGTATATAATGAATTAAAGTTTTGATATTGAAAAAACTATCAACTTAATTTTCAAACATTAATATCCTTCAATATTTGTTAGTTTTATTTATAACATTTCACTAAACAAACCAGACATTCAGAAATAAATGAAGAGAAATTATAAAATTCAAATACTTTATAATACTTTATAATACTTCGTATTCATACCTAAAATTATTTTACGCCGTGAAGCATGTGGTTCCTCTGTATAAACCCATTCAAAATCAGTTCTTGAAACATACTGACCCATTTTTATGTAAAAAAAATTTTCGATTATTTCTATTAATTAAATATTTAGTAACTTGTAATCAGGAACATACGACACAGTATTGAATATATATTTTGAGAAATGTGTATTATTTAAGTACTCTGATTACAGCGCAATCTATCATAAGTAAGATGTCAAAACGTCCAATTGAAGCGATTTATATTGAACATTTTTGATGATTTCCACATTCACAAAATTCGCATCTTGTGATAAGATTATAAAATACATTTTCTGATACTCAGCATTCTCCAATACAATACACTTTAACATAAATAATTGTTCATTGCAGTATAATTTCTAATTCTAATAAAAAACGATTTTTTTACATTTTAAATTACTTTGCTCTTTTTATTGCAAGCGATAATCATTTTACATTGTCTTCACTCTTCTCCATTTCTAATTGAAATAGATACTTTTATATATACGTAATATAATATATACATACACACATTTGTACGATTCTATTTATATACTTGCGAATCTATGAATCTAAGATGAATTATAGTTACTTATTAATTATATTTGCTTTATTGATATTACATGAAATAATTAATCATTTTTATTATAAATTGTTAAAAATTTTTGTATAAAATACTGATAATAATACGAGGTACTCACATAAAATTAACGTTCTCATACTATTAAATTAACAAATACAGAATTTCCTTTACGAAATGTAAAAAACATCGTTAATATTTAATATTTGAAGTAATATTTGAAGTATTCGTTCAATTTACATAAAAAAAACTTAATTTAATAACTTGCGTATTGTGATATATAGGAACTTGCAAATTGATTCAGTTTCTTAACTTGAAATTATAATAATATGAATTTAAAAAACGAAATAATTGACAAACGTTATTACGTTTAAGTTTGTTAAAAACATGTGAAGTTATTTACAATTTGAAACGTATGAAATTGACATTAAGTTTCATTGTTGCTTTGCAAGTATTCATTCTAGATACTACAGATCAATGACAGACTCTTTTTAGTATCCTCAGTCTTTTTTTGTTTTCGTGTGAAGTGAATATGTCAAAGATTGTGGCGATGTATAGTTAGTATTAAATTGAAAGTAATTATAATTGCATATTATAAGTGTGAATATCGATGTAGCATTATGAATTATTAATAACCAGCTGGTCATAGTTGAAATCACGATATGGCATCTCGCAGGTGAGGCACGTTTTTATAAAAAAATATAGAATTATAGTAATTCACGGATGATCTGAACAAGTCCATTCGTTTATCGGTGCTAACCGATGGATTATCAAATAGATTTAGAGGTAAACTATGTCCATTTAAATCAATTGATGTCGTTGAATTCTTCGTGTCCTAAAATGGATACAATTTCGTTTTATATACGCATTGATCGTACATATCTCCAATTATTTACGTTGCAATACATTTAATAATATTTGTTTGCGTTACTGTTATTAATAACAAATAAATATAAATTTAATATGCTGGAAGGATGAATAGAATATTAAGTATAAAAAAAATAATTTGAATAGATTATAGGTTTTTCAGGTAAAATTAAATTTACTATTATTTCAAAAATAAAGATTCAGCTCCTATATATATATATATTGTTTCAGAAGAAGGTTTTTACATTATAGGAATATAAATATTCTTATTGCAGATGGTTTTTCATCCGAATATATCGGGTTTAGAAGCAGAACGTTTATTAATGGTAGCCAGGGTTATGATAGTTCATTTTTTGGCACGTCCAAGTTCATCTAATCCTGGTGACTTCATATCGTTATCTGTTAGGTATATATACAGATATACAGTATATTATACAAATATATTATACAGATTATAATTATTTTTTGTTTCATCAATATTTTAAATAGAGTAAGACATTTGATATCTATTTATGTTATTTTATGAATGGTGAAGTGACTCATATTAAAATACAAAATACAGGAGATTTTCTATGAGATCTTTATGGTGGTGAAAAAAATTTGCAACGTTATCAGAACTTGTACAGTTTTTACATGGAAAATGGAGGACAATTGCCTTGAATGGAGAGAAATTATTGAATTGAAATATCCACTGAATTGTGCAGATCCAACAACTGAAAGGTATTTGTTTTAGTCAGATAAAAACATATACATAATATTTTCATAATAAACATTACAGCAAAAGTTTGTTATGTATTGTAATATTTTCTGTTATTATTATTCTTCTTCAAATTTATATAGCATGGTATGTGTTAATAGTAAAATATATAGGGTAAAGGTGGTTCCATGGCCATTTATCAGCTAAAGAAGCAGAACGTTTAATGTTGGAGCCGAGGGTAAAAACAGGATCTTTTCTGGTTAGTGAATCCCAGAGTAACTCTGTGACTTTGTATTATCTGTTCAAGACAGATGATGGGTATTTACACATGTTATAATAATATCTCCAGGTTAATTAATTTGTATTTTTTACTTTTTGTCTTCATTATTTTTTAATATTTCTACATATATATTACAAATTAAAATCTTTAGTGTTTTCTTTATTGGAAATAATGAATATTGCAGGATATAAATATGATGTTGTGGCGGAGGTGATAAATTTGATAAAAAAACAACAACTGATTTAATAGAACATTACAAACGCAATCCAATGGTTGAAACAAGTGAAGTGTTGTTCATTTACGGTAATATAAAAACTTATTAATTTTCATAAGTTATACATATCTTTATGATATATTTATTGTTTTTTTAGACAACCTTTCAATGCTAGTTTCATTATAAATGCTAGTGGTATTGAAAGTAGAGTGAAGACAAATTACATAAAGAAAATGGTTGTTCAAATGGGTGGTTGTGGAATGGAGCCACAGGTAGTAATGAAGGCCAGGTAGGGCGTGGTAAAAGGAAAAGCCGGATTTTTGGGAAGAATTTGAGTCACTACAACCTTGGTTAGATGTGGAGTCATTTATTTTTCAGAAAGAAGGATTGCGTCTGAAAATCGAGCAAAGAATCACGATATAAAATATTTTGTATGAGATTACTTTTTTGTTTGTTTATTTGCTTAACAATTGTCTTTCATAAACTTTGAAATCTAATTTGTTCTATAGTTGATCATACAGAGTACGTTTGGGATGTAGACCCAAATATTTTCCTGGATGACTATATTAATGCTATTATATTAAGGTAAAATTCATTTATTATTTTCGTATTTGCGGTATATAAATTTATATAATTGGCACATTAATCTTCAATTCCATATAAACTCGCCCATGTCTTTATATCGATTCTTTACAACATTGTCTT